>APFE030690442.1:21287-62498 GCA_000404065.3 Pinus taeda | reverse complement strand
TCTAATATGATTTTTCCTTCCTCTTCAATTTCTAGCAATATTGTTTGAATTGGGATCTTTTGCAACTTTTGAATAAGTCGCCATACTTCTTCGTCCTTCTTCAATTCATCCCTTGCTTCATTTATCCAATCTGGCCGAATAATAGAAATAGCACAAAACAATGCTTCCACATCCTCATCCTTTCTTGAGAGTGCATCTGCAACAAAATTTTGCTTCCATTTTCTATAGATGATGTCAAATTCATAACCCAACATATTTGTGACACATTTTTTATTTTCTTCTGAAGATAATAGTTTTTCTAAAAAGTATTTAAGACTATCATGATCCATTTTTACCTTGAAGAGTCTTCCCATTCGGTAAGGTCGCCATTTTTTAAGTGCATGTAGTATTGCCAACATTTCCTTCTCATAAATAGCTTGCTTGAGATGTAGCAGTAAAAATACCCAATCACCTACATCAAAAAAAATTTCACTGCGATGTTGATCTACCTGTTGTTTCGTTTGATTTTTCACTGAAGTGGCATTATCCTTTAAAAGTTGGAGAACTTGTTGTTGATGCTCGACATGATCTTTCACTACTTGAAACTTTTTCTTCTTGATATGTCCTTCTATCTCTAGAGTTTGAGGAGTGGTAATTTCTTCCAATCCTTTACAAGATATGGTCGGATTAATTTCTTGATGCTCGATGTGATCTTTCACTTCTTGAACATTTTTCTTCTTGATATGTCCTTCTATCTTGATAGTTTGAGGAGTGGTAATTTCGACCAATGAATTACAAAATATGGTTGGATTCGTTTCTTCTTTCTCGATGTGATATTTCACTTCTTGCACTCTTTTCTTCTTGATATGTCCTTCTATCTTGAGAGTTTGAGGAGTGGTAATTCTTGCCAATGCTTTACAAGAAATGGTCGGATTCATTTCTTCTTTCTCTGGGGTTGGGTCCTAGCATATATCCTCTTATTTTTATGTTTCTTGATCCTTTTCTTTCTCCTCTTCATACTCTATGTAAAATAATTTCTTCTCAGCACACTTATGAAATTTAGTGTATTTGCTATCACAATGGTAACAAAGCCCCTTTTCTCTTTTTTCTTCTAGCTGTTGCGGTGTAACCCTTGTCGGTTGTGGAAGGCTAGGAGAAACAACACTTCCATATTTATAGTTGTGAGGGGTAGAATTCCTAGTTGCCATAATTTTTCTTTCCACTTTGTAACAAAGCCTCTTTTCTCTTTTTTTCTTCCAATTGTTGTGGTGTTTCTCTAACGAAGGTGTTGCTCTTTTTATTCTCATAATGTGCTATAATTTCCTCCATGAAAATTGACCATGTAACAAGTTGTTTATGAGAATAAAGCCCTTTATACCATAAAAATTGATCTTGTTCTAAATATGAAGATGCAATACATACCTTTTGTAATAGTGGTACACCATGTAGATCAAAATATTTCTCCATCTGTAGTATCCAATTTACCGGATCCTTGCCATCAAACTTCCTCAACTCATTTTTTCTTGATTTTAGGAGCTCGATCTCGAAACGTCTGTAACTCTGTACTTTCAGATCTTTAAGTTTTGATATTGTGACCTGTAGTAGCCCTCTGTGTCCTCTTTCCAATGCCACTAGTCTGATTGAATGTAGATTCTCCAAGAAAGAGTTATGCACAATCTCCCAAGATGACCTGATTATATACCTTTTTAGAAGAGCGAACTTATATGAAGTGCCATGTGTCACTGTTTCGACCTTAGGATTTAAAAAATATATAAACAAAACTACAATCCGTCCTCTTTCTGTAACTTCGTACTAAATTTAAATCTAATGCTCAAAGCACAAGTTATGACTATTTTCCCCAAATCACCTGTTTGGAATGTAATTCAGGAGTCTGCAAAAAGGCAAACTTCCTTAGAATATAGCTCCACAAATATAGCACGAAAGGCTCTGAAATTCGGACCCGAGATTTAGAACAAGTTCACGCCAAATGGGTTTTTTTGTTAGCGTTAGAAACATGACAGAAGAATAGTTATAGTGAAAATTCCATGATGTCATGTTTGGAGCAGCAAAACCCTAGAATCCACAGCTCTGATACCAAATGTTATGAAACCAGCTCACAAAAAGATAGAAAAGATAGATCAACACCTTATGATTCAGCCTCTTCGAGGGGGCAACCTCCTTTACATTACACAAATGAACAATTCTTGGAGGATACAAATGAAAATACCTCCTTTCTATATATAGGAGTCCAAGGGGTCATAATATAATCAGATCCAACATAAAAATAATAATGTAAGGGCACAATAATAACAATAGTGGGCTTCTATGGGGCACAATAGTAACAATATGGGGACTACATGGGTACAACAATATAATAAGGGGGTTTTACTAATAATAATAAGGGTTTACATTGGTAGTATAGGGGCCTAACACTTCTCTTGAATGAGCTCCAAGTGCCCCCATCACTTTTGCTTTAATTTGCTGATTTTGTCCCAAATAATCCTCCTAGCTACCTTAAAAGTTGATTTGCTGGGGTGTTTTCTACTCAAAATTTTCAGTTTAGCTTCCATCTTGTCACCATGCTCTTGGACCTGATACAATTCCATCTTGACTCTATCGATTTATTGCTATTTATTTTTCAATTTCGTGTCTTAGGATATCAACAAAAATTGTAGTTCCCTATTCTTTGTAAAAGCACCTTGTAGTTCTAGTTTTAACTCATCAGTCTTGTTACATGTCATTTTGTTGCATTAGGAAAATGACCATTGGTTTGGATCTCTCGCTATCCAAAAATGTGTCCTAGAACATTCCCCTGCAAATTTTGAAACTAAATCATCCCAAATAAAGTGGAATTTCTAGATCCTATGGTACAAAACCTTGATTTTGGCTATATTCACAGTTTCCTAGCTAATTACTATGCATATGCAGAGAAGATCATTAATATTTGCACATAAGTATGCATTGTCTTCCACTATGACCTACGAACACGACTTGAAGTACGTAAAAATACAAAGTAAAGTATAGAAGCATTGTTGGTAGAATCTATCCCAACCAAGAAGCTTAGAATGGATGCCTATTTAGTATTGATACCTCCCATCATGGAATAATTCCCCTTCCTTTGTGGAACCTCTATCCCACTAATAGTGGACCTCATTCCTTGGAGAATGGATACAAAACTTCCCATTCTTTTCCTATAAAGCTACTATAGGTTTGAATATTGGAAGAGGATTATTGGAAGTAGGTTTATGATGTTGAGATTAGGTTTGAAGGATTTTCTTGCAAGGGAGAGGGTTGGAGATTGTAGAAGGGGCTTGCAACATCAAGGCTATATGGCTGTATGTCTTTTCTTCAGTTTTATTAATATAAAAGCAATTGTTCTTTCTCAATTACATCTTCATTGATTTAATTTTTAGGATTCCTTGATCACCGACATGGATTTGGTTGCATCTTTATCAATTTATGATATATAATTTGTTAACTAGTCCATTTATCTCTTTGATTATATGGTGTATGCTTTGATCTCTTGTTTGTCTCTGTATTTACAAATCTATTTCAAGATAATATAGAGAAGTGGTCGAAAGCATCAAGAGGACACCTAGAGAATCGAGAAGCGAATGGTTGAAAGCTTTGAGGGACTTCATCAATCATTTCATTAAATCAGTAAGAGGCATCTATCATTCTATTTTATTTCAGTCAATCAAAGTCTAGGGAAAGGTAACAATTCCTATTTGTTTGTTACTAGGGTTCTTTGTATTCTAGGGAGGTCACTCTTGTTTGCAAGAGGGATTTGTCCACATAAAAAAGTGGTGACTCCCCTGGGGAAGCATTTCAATATCCATTAGTTTTCCTTGTTTGGCATTTTCAACTAGCTCCACAAGCCTTCTTAGAGTGTTTGGAAATGCTAAAAATTTGGATTTTCTATTGGATTTTATTTATTTTTATTTTTTCATGAATTTTCCCGCTATGTGCACTTTTAATTTAGGCACAGTGCACACTTATGCACATTTTCCCTTTAGCAACAAATCATATTAACACTGGTTTATTCCAAAGCCTAGACACATGCTTGGATCTTTTGAAAAACTCAGTTCTAGCCTCTTTAAATCCAAATTTTTGGTTTTTTTCCTATTGTTTCACACTTGTTTGCAACTCCTGTGAGTGATTGTCAATTTGGCTAAGTGCGATGAAGAGTTTTGGTTATGATTACCTTGTTTTTGCAAAATAGGGTAAGGTCTTATCTTTTTAATGGCTGATTTATCAAAATAGAGGTATGTTAGTCTTGTTGTCTTCATTGTCTATCTTTCTTCTATCGATTACATTAGGTTTTGATGCAAGTTTTTGAGAAAGTTTGATTTGTGTGTCAAAATCAATGATTTGCAAAATTAGGTATTATTTGTGAAAAATACTTCTTGTGTTAGTTTCGATATGAAAATATTTTTTCTTTCTGCTATTGAAGTGTTCATAAATCTTACTTTTGTTGCAAGTAAATTCGTAACATGAAATCAAGGAAAATTCAATTTTAGTCATTATTGGTTCTTATTGCATTTTTCGAATTTCTATGTGATTGTATGAAAATGGAGATTTCTTGTTTGCTTGTGTTATTGGGAAAAGTGAAAGTTTGAAATTGGTTTCAATATTTGGGTGATTTGAAATTTGATTTTTGCGTTTTAGGAAATGGTTTATAGTGGGGTTTAGAGTTTTTGTTTGTTTGTTTGTTTATATTTCAGTTGAAAAAGTGAAAGACTATTCCCTTGCTTTAGATAGATTTTCATTGAAACAAAAAGATTGTATCATCAATTTCGATTGCATTAGGATTGTGTCAAGCCATAATTTCATCAAGTTTCACATCCATTACCTTTGCAAAAACAACAACTATTAAAATCAATACTAATTAAAATCAATCTAGAAAGTTTTATTCTTAGGGATATTTTCCACTTACAGTAGATTAAGTTGTAGGGATTTGGAATAGGGAAGTGAGTAAACTTTCCAAAGCTGCAGACAAACACTAGAATATTGCAATAAGGAGATAAATCCATTTATTTCAATTTTACTCTGGAAAACTCCACTTACAAAGGATTCAAGCATGAGATCATATCAGACTTGGTGAAGTGATCGTTCCCACTTCATTGGCTATGATACAATGATTTACACATATTAAAATGGTGTTGAAAAGTACTTGGGGTCACTTGAAAGTAAACCTCCAATTAACCATGTTGAGGAGATTTCAATGGGATTGAGCTTTTCTACTCTGCCCTTGCATGTACGTCTGATATGTGACTATCCCCCCAATTATAATCGTTGTAGTTGGTAACCTTAGTGACCATAATCCTAGGGCTATTATCCAAGGTGACGACAAGGGGAAGGTCCTATTGTCCCAGGAACAAACGTTGACTAGAATCACTTGTACTTTTTGGAGGGTAATCTTCACTTAAGATGGCATCAGTGAAGTTTCTTGCACCAAATAATTTCATTAAGCAGGTTTTCTATGTAACTGGTTCCACGTGCTCATATCTACAACCACGTTTCACTTTGCTTTCTTCAATGTTGGATTTCATTACCAACTAGTGATTTTGTTGTGAAAATCTTGTTTACAAGGTTTGAATCCTTAGATTTTTTACTGTGCATTAATAGTTTATTTTTACTTTTTAGATACCTTAGGATTGGATTGTGAATATCATTTTCTTTTGTGATAAATTTTCATCCTACATGAATCACCAAGGTAGACACATAGAATGCAAGGTAAACCCCCTGAATACACACCAAGTCAGTTGGAAAAGATAAAAAATGAAAGGTCAAAGTCAACAGGATCAAAATCCTCAGAAGAAATTGAAACATCGACAATTTTACAATTTGAGACAGTAGAAAGCGAAGTGAATCCAACACAAGAAGTCGAATTAGGCTTAGTTTACTCTAGTCTAGAGATTATTGAAGTAGTTCAACAAAAATTCTAACACTAGTGAATTTTCAAATACTAAACTTACCGAACCAAACATAGAACATCCAGAGTCTGAAGTTTATCAACCTGAATAACCTTTAGCTATTATAGCTCCTACTCCTGAGCCACCTTCACCTCGGTGGACACTGATAGTTATGACTAACTTAACTCCTGGGTTAATTAGAATTGAATATGTTACCGAAGAAAAAGAAACAACTCATTCTCCATTTATCGAAACTAGAACTTTTGACACAAGAGTTCCTTCTCTCCTTTCCGACTCGACCCTTGGTATTCTACCACCTTGAGTGTTTTAGGTCGAAATTTGTCACTTGCCAAGTATTCCCTTTTATTCACCAGAATAAATATGTCATAAATTCCCCTTGGGAGCAAACCTATCGATTCATCTATGTTTACCAGCTCCCCGGTATCACTATTGTATGGTGGTCTCTCTGTTCCTCCTAGATACCATTCACTTACTAGAATTTTTTTAGGAGTTGCTTCTTCTCCCAAACCTTCTACTTGGTCATATGGTTTATCTATTTCTACTATTCAAAGCATGAATTCCATGTCTGAAGTGCTTATAACATTAAATAAAAAAATTTACATGGTTTCTGGTAATTTGAGTAACCCTCAAGTAACCTCGACTGACGTTTATTACCATCCTAGGGGGAAACCACGTTATCCTCCACCTAGAGGACAACATATTGTTGGGGGCCAACAGTTTATCAAAACTTATGATTAGGTACCTCAGCCTGGCTTAGGTGAACCTACTGTAAATCAACCTATACTTGGTACTTCTTATCTTGGGAAAAACACTATTTGGAATCTTTCTTTTAATAAACAGTATGGTTTAGGTGCTCCATAAGTGCAAATTTATAAACCTATTAAGCCTACTAGAAAAACTATTCCTCAAGTACCTGTTCTATGTATTACAACTTGTTCAAGGAATTTGTCAACCGCCTGATCAACAAACAAGTCAATGACATATTCATAGTTTGCCACAGACCCCTATTGAAATACCTATTTCACAGTCGATTCCAAGTTCTCCTCAGACACATATTCCAGGAGTATCTCAAATGACCATTCTAGTAACACCTCAAATATTTGTTCCTTAGACTACTTTAGCAATCTCGCTGGATTCTTCAAATTGTTTCTGTGGTCCAATCTATACCACAGATTCCTATCAGAAACCCATTGTCAGAATAGTGCAAACACCTTTTCAAGGTCAAGCTTACCAGGTTCCACCTTTTTAAGGACAAGTTTTCCAAAGTCCACCTTTCCAAGGTCAAACTTTTAGAAACATGCCTTTTCAAGGTCAATTTATTTATGGTCAACTTGTCCAAAGTCAATTTGTTTAAGGTAAACCTTTGCCATATGAACCTGTATAGCAGAAATATTACTTAGGTGAAATGGGTCAAGCTCAACCTTTTTAGATTTAACCATACCCTGATCATACTTATCAAGTCCCTGTTCAACTTAAACTTGGTATGGTTCACCCTAGTTAGCCTAGTGGAATTCCAATTTCAACTACACAAGCTATTCCAAGATATCTTGGGTATCCTTCTTTAGGGGTTAGTCTTAGCTCGCAAGGTTATCAATCTTTACTGCAAGATCCTAACTGACTATTACCATTTATTGCAACCTTATATCTACTATATTTATCTAGGTTTACTAATGATCCTATTTATTATTATCCTTATTAGACAGTGATTCATACCAAGTTACCGAGTGACATACCCAAATTTGAAGGCAAATCGGGAGAAGACCCATCCAATCATGTGATGACATATCATCTTTGGTGTGAATCAAATTATTTAATCAATGATTCCATCCATATTCTCATTTTCCAATGAACTTTAATTGGTTCGGCAACCAAATAGTACATTGAGCTATCCCATGCTTTTTTCCATAACTTTAACTTCCCGGAAACAAAACTTTAACCCACTTTCAGTTACCAATCTATTATGATACTGGCAATGAACTATTAAATTCACTAAAAAAATCAAAATTGACTCACATTTCTAATCATATCTATGAATGGAGACGTAGACATCACTTAGTCAGGCTTTTATTCCAGATCATATTTTAGCTGAGTGGTTTACAAAGTCACTTCTTCCCGCTATTGTGAAGGATGTTTCCAAGGGAAGGGTTGTCATTGAAGAGTAGATAATTTCTCATTCCTAGTACTTAGACTTAGTCTACACTCAATCTGGCACTTTGAGCAAAAAATCCTAAATTTACCGTGCGCTACCAGTGAACCGATCATTATGTCTCCTGCAGGATCAGGATCTGTTGTCACTAATGGTATTATAGGTTATGTTAGCCAACAATCTAAGGGGAAAAAGATTTTTTTTAAAAATACTCAGACTTTGGCAATACAAGATACGCCATCTAAAATCCTTCTTCCAGAAACTATTTCCAAAATCAATGTTATAGAATCATCTATTGATAAGACAAAATAAACCGGAAGTAAAAAGAAAGGGAATGGTAAATCCAAACAAAATGCTTCTTTGAAGGAGAAACCTGCTAAAATTGAGCCTACTAACAAAAAATGAAAGCTTCGCTACCCTTGCCTTACTTTCAATGAGGATCACTATACGAAGGAATGCCCACATTAGGAAAATGTTTCTAAATTCATTAAAGGTTCTCCAACTCTCGTTGTTTTGAAGGATCAATTTCCTTCTGAAGACAGAAAAATGGTTTCTCATAACACTTCTTCCTCTTCCGCATCGCAAGATATCATGATGATGTATTCGCATCATGTTGACAATGGAGATGAGGCTAGTTCATCTGGTCAACCTTTTAATTCAACTCCTCCTCCTCCTTTTCAACAATGATAGATCAAGAAGATGAATCTTGACATGATGATCCAATTGCCTCCCAAAATTGTGCTTCGTAAATCCACTTTCAACCTACATGCTATAGATGCACAAAATTACAACATTGTTGAAGACCTGGCTATGTCTCCTTCCATAATGTCATCTCTGGAGGTGCTGCAAACATGCCTGGCACAATAGAATATTTTATTGTCAGCCATAGGATCTATTGATGCAAAGGAATCTAACCTAATAATATTTGATCTTGAGAGTCAAATCCAGAGACTTCCTCATCAACTAGCATTCCAGATTCTAGTTTTTGTTAAAACTAGACAATAATTTTGCACAGTTGTTGACGAAGGAACTTCTACGTGCATTATGTCAATTTCTTGTTGGAAAGATTTATGTTCTCCAACAATCAATCATTCACCTACCTCTTTGAATTCTTTTGATGGAAGACGTTTTCGTCCATATGGGATCCTGAACAATTTTCCCATAGAGTTAGAAGGCAAAATGGTTGTAGAGTCTCCATAATGTATTCAAAATATCATCCACTTTCACCTTTAACACCACCATTTCACTCACATGTCACAACTTCATGACCATATAACCTTTCATTAGCTTCCATTTTCATAATTATATGGGTTACCTTTGTGTTTTGCAAAAGTTAATGATTTCTAATATTATAAGTGATTTAAATGGTTAAAACTTAGAAAAATGACATTTACATGCTAATACTTAAAAGTTGCTTGAGTTTCATGACATGTGTAGGTCATTTGGAAGCTTCCAAGGCACCCTTATGTGGCCTCCAATGCTCAAATTCGAATTATCTTGAAGATATGGAAGAAGATTTGGATAAAGGTCAAAGAGGATATGTGTCTCATCATTACCTATTTGATTTGTAACTCTATGAGATTTTATAGGGATCTAGGGAGAGAATAATGGACCTCCATTAATGAGGTAGATTCTTATGTTTTTGTATAAATATGAGAGCCTTCTCCTTTCAAAGGCATGTGTAAAGTTGGGGAAATGCTCATGTTTTGAATATAGAATTTGGATTTGGCACCATGCTCATGAGTGATGTTCACCTTGATTTGGTTATGCTTGCATTTGGAGCTTCTCAACTTGCCATCTCTCATGCTATTGGATTGGCCACTTACAATGTGTGAGATTTATTGTTTTTCATAGATTAATATTTATTACTTTCATAGATTAAGATTTATTTCTTTCATATCTTTACCTGTGTGAGAGGTTAAGAATGATTGTATTTATTTTCTTTCTACTTAGAAGTTAAGAGCATTTGTTTTTATTTGCTTTCAAATATTTTCCTGTGTGAGAGGTTAAGAGTGATTGTTTTTATTTGCTTTCTATCTAGAAGTTAAGATAATTTGTTTTTATTTTCTTTCATATCTTTTATCATGTGAGAGGTTAAGAATGATAGTGTTTTGCTTTCATTTCTGAAAGAGTGGTGTGCTTTTCAGTTCCTGCAAGATTGAAAGATTAATATTTCAATTCTACGCATTGTACTATAATTTCTTTTGAATTGAGTGTTGAGTTAGAATAGGTGAATTTGGTTTTTCATTATTTGGTTTCGTAGTTAGTTTGATCTAAATTGAAAGTTAATTTATAGCATATACAGTGCACACATGATTCACAAGTTTTATGAAACCCCTAGGTTGACAATTAAATGATAGGTAATTAATTTGCCTCAACATTTTGGCGCTGTTGTTGGGGAAGTGTGCATAGGAACTAGCTTTTAGTCTAGAGTTCATATTTTTTCAGTTTTTTCCAAGATGCATGATTAAAGCATGTAGATGCATAAATAATTTAGCTACATATCACCTTTATAAAAAATTATATTAACCATTTATGGACAAAGGATCTAGAATGTAGATTAAAGATTATTTGGAGCACAAGGACTACATTGAGGAATGGTATCGAAACTCGATTTCACCATGACATTCATATGTTCTTCAAGAGATATTTGCGGCAAATCTAATGGTCAAAATGACTTCTCATGTCCTCATACACAATCAGGTACGTTTTGCAAATTTGGATATGAACATTTGTGAAAGTTTAATCCATAAATGGCCCCATTGGAAACATTCATATACTTAAAAAAAAAAAAAAAAAAAAAAAAAAATCTTTCAAGTAGGATAAAATAGGGAAATAAAATCAAGCTTGATTTGCATTTTTTAAAGTATTAGACTTTTGAAATGTTTTAGAATTTTATTTATTTTCTTGCTTTTCCATTAACATCACAAAATTTTTCAATAAAAGCTTCATGTTTTGTTTTAAAATAAATAAAAAAATAATAATAAAAAATCATGTTAGATTTTCATTAAGAAAAAGAAAAAAATAAAAAATAAAAAAGTCAAGTTTCTTGTTTTTTTTCAAAAAAAAAAAAAATCATGTTTTCGAATAAGAAAAATGAAAGTTTTGAAATTAATTCTCTTCTCTCTTTTTCAATCCCAAAAGAATTGAAAATTTAGGCTCTCATGTGACCTATAAAGAGAAATAAAATAAAATTAGCTTAAAAAACAAAATCCAAATTTCATCATTAAAAAAAATAGAAAGAATAGATCTTGCTTTAAATTGTTGTATATCTATTCCATTTTGAGGAGCTGCAGAAATGACTCGTTTCTACAGCGAAACTTGATTTAATTCTAGCGCATCCATCAAGATCCTGGATCTTTCCAAAAGTGATCTCCTCACTTTAAGTATCTCTTCTTCCCATGGATTTAGAATAAAAAACACTGGATCTCTTTTCAAAAAAGTGATGAATGAGAGACATGCTTGCAAAGAATATCCACTCTACCATAATCAAGAATTGGAAAATTAATAATGCAAATATTAGATAAGGGTTTCTTCTTAGTTTTGAATAATAAAAGGAATATGATGGACATGTTGCAACTGAATCCAATTAATCATCAAAATAATGTAGGAATGCTCCATTCAAAACATGTTTAGTTTTGGCAAGCAAAGAAAATCTACTTTTTCATGTCTTTGGTTTCTATCGCTGTGCCATTTACTTCCCAGAGATTCACTAATATCATCAATACAATTCCTTTCAACCTTTGGTCTGAATTCTTGAAGGACCATTCTGCTGTGAAAAATCATTTACAAGATATTGTGGTCGATAATACTAGACCAAACTATTACTTGAGTCAATATTGACAACACCATGACGATCAATTTTTTTGCGAGGAATGGTACCTTCACCAAATAGGCCATTCATGTAAGCCAATAGCCCCATTTTCCACTAAGAATTCTCCCTTGTTTTAAGATCTTCATTCAACTTAGTAACCTGTTTTCCTAACATTGTAACCTGTCTCTCATCTAGCTCTATCAAAAACTGTGAAAATCATGCTTCACTCGCATTTACAGAAGCTTGAAATTTGGACAATTTCAACCTAACAACTTCCAACTCCTCAATGTACCGCTTTCTAGCAGAGGCAGCTGAGCTTTGTGCTTTAGAGTAGCTTGAGATTGGTAGGAGAAACAACAAGCATTATCTAATTTCAAGACCGAGCAATTACCTGAGCATTTTCCAGAAATGCATAGCATCTTAAAAGCATCAATTTTAAAACACAATTTGTGGCCAAATGAAAGTGAATTTCAAAAATATAAAACATGGGTGCTTCTTAGGATGGGGTCAATTATAAAACCAAGAAACTATTTTCTCAAATTCGTAACCGATTGGGAGATATATAGGGTTCTCTGAAGCCTTAATTAGCAAATTATGTGAGAAAACAAATGGTTTGCAATTAATGCACAAAGGCAGTTACGACCCTGATCTGATCTCCCTGATCTATAGGAGGTAGATCCACCATGGAGATGCTAAGCAATACCATATCAATTATTAACTTCGTGAGCTGGATAGAACCATTCGAGCTATTGTTCCTATGCAATTTTGAAAGATGCTGAGAAATAAGTATCCTCAGTTTTGCCGAGCAACATAATGTTACAAAAAAAAGACTGCACATTATGGCAAGTTCCAATATACCAGACCTGGAGCAACACAACATAGTCAGAAGAAGAGGCATTAATGGAGGCAGAAGAAGAAAGAAATATTTATATGGATTGAAGGACTCTCGCAACTTCTGAACTCTACGTTCTTTCCAGCCCCCTCTGCAACATTCAATTAAAAAATCTAGTATTTGGATTGTGCTAGAGGGCATCTTCTGTGGTTGTGGTTATATATAAAAATCTACCATGGAGTCTTTGAGATTAGCAGTTCCAGGTTCTACTCATCTAGTTTCTCATTTTTCCATTCAAGTTGTGATACTTATGGTGATGTTGTTGAATGGCTGCACCTATGGAGCTACAACAAATGAATTTGATGGCCCTCCTAGTCCTAGTTGGAGCTTGGATATAGGAGGTGTTTCTTCTATTTCTCTACCATTCATCTCCATAGTGGGAGGATTGTTTTGGCCTGCCTCTTTACATTCATTTTATTCGATTGACACCAGAAAAATGGAATGGAGATACAACATTGACAAGACAATAAAAAAAGGAAAGGAGTAGCATATGAATATATGTATATGTTAAATTTTTACTCTGTCACATCTAGATCCTGTAGACTGTCATTAAATAAATATAGAATATGATACCTCTACGCTCCCTTATTTCTATAATAAAATATAATTTTCGAGTGTAAGAGAAAAAAGATTGCTAATTTTTCTGGAAGACATATTGATCAATTTGAAGATTGGAATGGCTATTTGTTCGTAACAAAAAGAAAATCATAGCTATGTTTACTTAACTGTCTGTTCAGGATTTTAGCTACATAAATTGCACAATTCTGTAGCTGGAAAACAATTCTGCAGCTATGTATTTAACTCAATGATCTACTTGTCAACAATGCATTCTAATCAGAAAATCATGATAAACATTTATTGGTTTTGTCGAATTATTATTTTTTCAAGCATGATGCTGGAAATAAGAAGAACTATGAAGGTGCTTTATCTGCAAGATCAATTGATGAGATTTTTTTATTGAGGAATGTTTTGCAAGAATCATTAAGCATTTGCAAATAATATTTATTTATACTTATGAAATAAAGAATCCAGTTTCACCACCTGATCCACCATTTATGCAACCAAGAAGTAGATGAAATTATACATTCTATTCCATGATCCAGCAGCAGCTACAACTTCTCTACATATGCACAGTTTGTCCACTTCCTAGGTAAGTAAAGGTATGTTCTTTTCTAGCTTTTAATCATAGAATTCATCAATACTAAAATTATAATTTTTGGAAAATACTTCACCATATTTCCTTTCTCATTTGAAAAAAAAAACCGTAAACACCTTTAGTTGGGGGGAAGGGACATCCATTTATTATCACATCCATATCACTTCATTCCATTTCACTTCATTTCATCCTAACATACTTGTCCTAATCAATTATGATTTCATTATGGTTCAAAAGTTATGTGATTTGCAAATAAATGTCTAAATGATGAGCATATTATATGGATGATTTATGCATTCTTAAACATGTTCAATGAATCTTGCTGCAACAAAAATAAACAAGGTATTGAAACACAAGAACTAATACCAATTAAGATTTGGTTGTCACACAAGACCAAACCAAACATGTTGCAATTCAATGTATGACAAGGAATACTTTACAAAACGAAATAAAATTGTCAAATATTATCAAATGCAAAGTTTAAGGACATAAGATATAAGCCAATCTCATTCAAAAGCAAATCATGATTAAGCAATGTAGTAGATTGCATGAGTACATGCAATAACGTCAGTTGGGGGGAATGTAGAGTCTCCAAAATGTATTCAAAATATCATCCACTTTCACCTTTATCACCACCATTTCACTCACATGTCATGACTTCATGACCATATAGCCTTTCATTAGCCTCCATTTTCATAATTATATGGGTTACATTTGTGTTTTCCAAAAGTTAATGATTTCTAGTATTATAAGTGAATTAAATGGTTAAAACTTAGAAAAATGACATATACAACTAATACTTAAAAGTGGCTTGAGTTTCATGACATGTGTAGGTCATTTGGAAGCTTCCAAGGCACCCTTATGTGGCCTCCAATGCTCAAATTCGAATTATCTTGAAGCTATGGAAGAAGATTTGGATAAAGGTCAAAGAGGCTATGTGTCTCATCATTACCTATTTGAGTTGTAACTCTATGAGATTTTCTATGGATATAGGGAGAGAATAATGGACCTCCATTAATGAGGTAGCTTCTTATGTTTTTGTATAAATAGGAGAGCCTTCTCTTTTGAAAGGTATCTGTAAAGTTGGGAAATGCTCATGTTTTGAATATAGAATTTGGATTTGGCACCATGTTCATGAGTGATGTTCACCTTGATTTGGTTATGCTTGCATTTGGAGCCTCTCAACTTGCCATCTCTCATGATTTTGGATTGGCCACCTACAATGTGTGAGATTTATTGTTTTTCATAGATTAAGATTTATTACTTTCATAGATTAAGATTTATTACTTTCATAGATTAATATTTATTTCTTTCATATCTTTTCCCATGTGAGAGGTTAAGAGTGATTGTATTTATTTGCTTTCTACCTAGAATTTAAGAGCATTTGTTTTTATTTTCTTTCATATCTTTTCCTGTGTGAGAGGTTAAGAGTGATTGTTTTTATTTTCTTTCTACCTAGAAGTTAAGAGCTTTTGTTTTTTATTTGCTTTCATATATTTTCCTATCTGACAAGTTAAGAATGATTGTTTTTGCTTTCATTTTGGAAAGAGTGGTGTGCTTTTCAGTTCTTGCAAGATTGAAAGATTAAGAATTCAATTCCACGTGTTATACTATAAATGTACTATAATTTCTTTTGAATTGAGTGTTGAATTAGAATAGGTAAATTTGGCTTTTCATTATTTGATTTCATAGTTAGATTGATCAAAATTGAAATTTAATTTCTAGCATATACAGTGCATGCATGCTTCGTAAGTTTTACTAAACCCTCGGGTTGACAATTAAATGACAGGTAATTAATTTGCCTCAACAATGGTCATAGTCAAATTTGAATTTATTGATGCTCAACTTGATTACAACCTTTTTCTTGGTCAAATTTGGACCTATGTTATGTCAGCAGTGGCCTCATTATTGTTTTTAATGATAAAATTTCCTCACAAATGGAAAATTGTGAAAGTAGACTAGTTGTCTTACTACACTTCAGACCCTAACTCTACGGGCAACATACCTTTTGTTGAAAAAATGAATACTCTTTATGAGGATATTGGTGTTGGTTTACTCAAATAATTGTCACTGATGGGAACCTCAATGAGACACATTTGAGCCCTCTTGAATTGTCTTATCAAGCAGTACAATCGTTTTCTGACCCTTCATCTTCTGGTATTGATCGAGTGGATACAATCAATGGTGAATGTTCTCCTTTACCTTGGTTAGAACCGTTTTCACTCTTTGATCCTTTTGAATCTACATTTCTAACTGACGAAATCATAATGGAGGTTATGAATTTGGATGAAATGCATTGGAATGATCACCATCATCGTTCATCTATTTTACCTGACCCTGATAAAACCGAGAATGATTTTTCAAACATGTTTTCACCTGAGATAGTAAGTCCAGAATCACCCATTCCAGTGTTTCATACTGAGTCCAATAGGAATTTGGGGAACATATCTATAATCACTACCATTGACATCTCAGTTAAAATAGGGATTGTTGAAAATATTCAGATAGGTGTCTCATGCTCAATCGAATAAATTTGAACATATAAGGTCCTATTTCAAGAATTCCGCAACATTTTTTCTTGATCCTATGAATAATTGCATGGTGAAAGCTGTGAAGAAGTGGAAGCAATATCTGATGGAAAAAGAGACAATAATCCACACAGATCACCAGCCATTATAGTACTTGCAGGCCCAAAGTAAGCTACAAAAGACCAGGCATTTTAATTGGACGGGGTTTCTAAAACAGTTTCATTTAGTGATCAAATATAAGAAGGACAACACAAACAATTTGGCCAATATGTTTTCAAGGCCAACCACATCAAAAATTACAACTTTGGGGACTCTTATGCACATGGATCCATTCACCCATGATGCATATAGAGAGGCATATTCAAAATATGAGGACTTCAAGGAGGTGTATCAACAGTTGCAGAGTCAAAGTCACATGTGGCAAAAACATCGTTGACTACCATCTCTGGGATGGGTTACTCTATAGGCTGGATAAGCTATGTGTTCCTAAATGTGATCATTTGTAGATGATTAGAGAGGCTCACACCTCCAAGGTTGCAGAGCACTTTAGTGTAGGGAAAACCGTGGCTAATTTGCAGAGGTATGTGTATTGGCCCAAGATGCAAGAGCAGGTAGCTAGGTCCATAAGAGGATGCATGATTTTTTATACTAGCAAGCCTAGAAACATGAAACATGGTCTATATCATCTGTTATATGTACCTACTTGTCCTTGGAAAAGAATTTTCATGGAATTTGTGGGAGGTTTACCGACAACAAGGAATGGACATGACTACTTGTTCGTGGCAATTGTTGGGCACCAAATTGGGCTATCTTTCTGTTGCATTTCCATCACTTTTTTTGAACTTTTTGCATTTATTCACCCATGTTTACTATGCTAAATCCACGAGGTAACCAACCCTTTTCTGCCTATTGGAATATTTTATTAATGAAGTAAAGTCACGGGGTTTTTCGTCTTCATAGCACTAAAACATATGTTTTACCGTGGCTTCTGGAGAATAGATACCAATTCATAGTGTCCCGCAGCAGATTCGCAATTCACAGCAATGACCAGCCATAAGGAAGCCATGTAGTTGGAGTCGCAGATCCTTGAACCATTCTTGTACCACTCACTAATCTTGTCTATCTAGTGTTGGTGTCGTTCCAAACTAATGTACATGTCTGGGTATACGGTTACCAGGTTTTAGGGAAAGATGTTATTCTCCCTCGCTGTGTATAAAAGACAGGCTATTATTGTAAATTGTGGATCCCCCATCGATATTGTAATAGTCCTTTATACATTAATAAAATATCATCTCTTTTGCTACTCTAATCTTCATTGTGACTAACGTAGCCCTGATCAGAGAGCTGGGTCCGCTCTCTTGATCAAGTGTTGCATATTTCTGTGTGTGTTGTTTATTATTTCATAGTTGTTGTTACAACTTGTTAATTCCTGTAATTTCTTTTCTTGAGTTCTGTATCTAGTTAGTTTTACAACAATGTTTTGAATCTCAAGCATGAACCCTTGGTCAGTAAAGATGGTATTGTTGCCTTTGCATATACTTTGCGCGTTGCCTTGAAAGGATACACACCCAGATTGATAAATTAATGTAGGAAAAGGGTGAATAGATTGTTCATACCTGGACTCCAACATTTTGGCGCTATTTCCCGGGAGGCTAACAAGGTGAAAAACATGATCCAAACCAACCAGAGGGTCAATCTCTCATCTTGTGGAGAGAACGCGTTTTCTCACTCTACTCCAAGTCCTAAGCATAGGTGTTCCTTTTGCTTGATTCTATTTGGTTTCCTGTTTTTATTGGGCCACCCTCTTGTCCTGGGGAGGGAGGAGTCTTTTGACACCCTGGTCTAGGCCCTGAGTTATATTTGTTTCTTTCAAACCCTTGTGTGTTTTAATTTTGGGAAACCCTAGCTTGGAGGGAGGAGTCTTTTGATGCCCTGCTTTAGATCTGGAAGTAGTAGGTCTTCTCGGAGGCATGTGATTGTTTCTGGCTCTTGTCCTAGGGAGGGAGGAGTCCTATGATGCCTTGCTCCAGGCCCTGAACCCTAAATTCCTGTTTTTCTTTTAGCTATCTCTATTTTTGTAAGCTCTTTCATCTTGGGGAAGGAATGGTCCTTTGACACCTTATTTCAAGACTAGAGCATTGTAGGTTGATACCCAGACCTTCTGTCATATCAACATTTGTATGAACAAAGAACCAAATTAGAGGGGCAAAGGAAGAGCCCCAAAGAGGGGAGGACCAGACATGGGAAGAAATACCTATATCCAGAAAAGTATAGGGGAAGTCAAATCAAAAGCATTCTCTCACGCAGTCGTGAGACCAAGTGCATGGAGAGTAAAGTCCAAGGGAAAATCAGTAGATCAACTAGTGTTATCTACAACATTCTATGGTGATTCGACACAACAAGCCCCTCTAGTAGTTGAGGAGACATCCAGTAGTATACCTGACCAAGGGAACCTTACGCTGGTAATAGAAGGGGAAGAGGTTGCAAGAAGAACATCGACAAGGTCAGGACACTCCAACAAAGGAAAGGAGGTCATAGCTGAGGGACCAAGTCATCAGGATGCAGGAGAAGGAAACGAAGGGACACTTGCATCACCAAGGGATCAGGGAAGTGTTGTCAAAGCAACCCAAACCCGAGTGGTAAGGAATTCTCAGCCATCTTCCTTAGAGCCTGTTGAAATACCCACTGGTTATTGGAGGATATTTATGGCTCCTACAACCTCCACCATCGAATTTATGATCAGGGATTTTGGAGCTGGTGTGCCCGCAAAGCCTATTCCATTAACATCCTTACCAAGGTTTCATGGGCTTGTTTCAAAAGACCCGGACACATTTTTATTTGAATTTTACATAGTGTGCCGGGGGTATGACTACATGACAGATGCCCAAAAGTTAAAAATTTTCCCTGCTACATTAAAAAGGACAGCTCTGTGATGGTTCATGGGCCTTGGAGGAAGCTCTATTTCTAAATGGGATGATATGCGGACATCTTTTCTGGAAAAATACCAGGATTATTGCAAATCTCGGAACATCAAGAAGGAACTTTTTAAGTTCACACAGAAAGAAGACGAAAGGTTGGAAGACTGTGTGGAACGATTTAAGTACACATTACAAAGGAGATTTTAAAAATCATCCTCCTCCGGGCTTTTCATGAGGACTCTTTGGAATTGTTAAACATCATAGGAAAGGGAGACATCTCCAAGGAAAGCTTCGAAGTTATTTGCGAACTATGCATTTAGTGTTCAAGGGGGCTCGCAAGAAATAGACAAGGGATTCACTCAACAAAAGTGTCTAGCGGGGGTGTTACAAAGGCAGAAATCAGAAACCTGCTAGACAATTTCTGAATGGATATCCTTAGTACTCTATCAACACAAATGGATATGCTACAAGTAAAATAGAAGCAGCTGGAACTAGATAGGACCATGGCTATATTCTGCCCGAAGTGTAGAAAGAAGCATCTAGAGAGGGAATGTCCATTAAACTCCATAGAGGAATGTGCAATCTGCGAATTAAATCATGCAACAAGCTCATGTCCCTCCTTGCTAGGCCTAAAAGTAGTATTTCAAGAGATGGGGGAAGACACGGAGCAAATGTACCTCATGGGGTTTAGAAAGCCATCGCAGCCTTGACCACCAATGGGAAATCAAGGTATGTACTCAGACCCATCTCAATATTTCAATAATTTCAATATGAATCCTCAATCCATGCCCTATCCTCCTATGTGGCCACAATACCAGTTTCCACCTTGGCAGCAATGGAACCCTCAAGCCAGTTCGAGCTCCCCATCAACTCCAATTTGGTGAGGCTCCTCTCGCAGGAAATTTCCTCAGCCGATGCCACAACAACAACTCCAACTGCCCTCTAATGTGCCTCCTAGTAGTCAACCTTCCAGTCCTCAACTCCCAATCCAACCTAACCTGAATCCCAATAATAAGGGAGTTCATCAAACCGACACTCTTAACCTACCTTCTTATAGCATTTCTACTGCAAAGTTGTATGAAATGAATTTGCGATCAGGGCGGATATTCAATATTCAACCTCCTCCAGTTATCATTGAACAACTTGATATTGAAGGTAAGGAATCAAAATTAATTAATAAAGAACCAAAACAAACTGATAGAAACCAGGAACCTCCTACAAAACAACATCAATCTGAACCACCTTATCCTGAGAGACTAACTTTGAGTAAATCAAGCCCTCGAGCTGAATTCGACTTGTTAGGTGAATTACAAAATTTATTTGTCAAAATTCCCCTGTTACAAGCTATGAAGGATGTACCGATATATGCAAAGACTCTTAGGGAATATTGTTCAAAGAAACCTATAAAGAAATCCAAAGACCCCCTTACTATTCATGTCATGGGAAAATTATCAGATTTTATGATGGGAAAGTTAATGCCTGTAAAGTATGGAGATCCAGAGAACCCAATTCTGACAATACAAATTAATGGGGTAGAGATTCCAAATGTGCTGGTAGACCTGGGTGCTACCATCAACGTTATCACCATTGAAACTATGCATACAATAGGTCTTCTTAACTTGAAACATACACCTACAGTGTTCGAACTAGCAGATCGATCTATAGTAAAACTAGTACTGAAGTTAGAAGATGTAACAATTTCAGTGGATTCATGGAACTATCCCATAGATTTCCTTGTCTTACATACACAATCTTTAGTTGGCATCCATCCTTTGATTTTAGGTAGACCATGGCTGGATACTGCGAATGCTTAGATTTGGTGTCGTTCAAGGCACATGGTTATTTCCAATGGGCACAACACTAAGAATTTATTGTTATACCCACCTGCAGAACCAAACCCATCCATAAAATTAGCAGGTGGCAAGAAAATTTTATCCAGGAAAGAGCCTGAAATGGAAAATGAAGAATTAAGACCAATCCTCACTATTGGATAGGCCCTTCAGTTGAAAATGGAATCAGAAGATGATGTAATCACCTCTTTCATGGATGATCCTTGCTCCGTTTCAGAGCCAAATCGACAAATCCTAGAATCTATCCTAAGTTGTGAGACACAGGAAACTATTGAAACAACAGAAGGATCAGAGGAGCTACCTATTTATGCACCCCATGGAAGTGTTGTTGCTCCATTGTTGCTACTACTCCACCTTTGCTATTACTCCACTGGTGTCATTACTCTGTCGGTGTTGTTACTCCGTCGTTGCCATTACTCTGACGGTGCTATTACTCCATCATTTTCATTACTCAACAAGTTCTATTACTCTGCAGGTGTTGTTACTCCACCGCTGTCGTTACTTTGCCGGTGTTGTTACCCCATCGTTTTCGTTACTTCGTCGGTGTTGTTACTCTGTTGGTGTCGTTACTCTATCGGTGATGTTACTCCGTTGATGTCATTACTCTGTTGGTGTTGTTACTCTACCATTGTTGTTACTCCACCGGTGTTGTTACTCCCTGTTGATGTTCTCCCTGATGCTGTTACTCCATGTTGCTATTACTCCATCAGACATTTATTTGTTACTCCTTCCCAAGGTAGGTCCCCAAGTACATCTCCACTGACTTTTACAGATTTAATTAAAATATTCCAAAAAGACATCAATACGTGCCATGGACGGCCGTAATTAAGTTGGGGGGCAATCGTCATAAGAAACAACAACGTACCGCAAAAATGCATTCATGACACATGATTCATACCAAACTAAATCTAATGATTATGGTACTTCGTAATCACAACCTTGACACATTGGAATGCGTATTCATAAGTGAAGAGTCATAACCAGCCACCTCCCCAACATGCTACATTAAACCACTGAAATTTCCAACCGTATCGCCATAACCCGCCATCATTCTCTGAGATTTCTCAAACGTACCAGTATTGTTTCATCTGTTTTCCCCAAAGAGACCATAGCATTATTATAGTTACCAATGGTTTGGGTCCTTGTGATTTTCCCCTACCAACTAACTACAATCGTCGTGCTGATTTTGCCTCTACAGTGATGGGTGGACAGTCTGTGCAGCATGAGCCAGAAGATACAACGAGAGTTCGAAATAGTCAGGAGGTATGGCAGGTCTTTGAAAACACAGGATGGAATGTCTACTTTGATAGGTTGAGGGGGTCGAACAAGTAAATTGCCGCAGAATTTTCACTCAACTTAGGAGAACAAAGCTCTCAGGTCTGTGGGATAGAAGTCCTTGTTACGGAGGAAGCCATTACAAAAGTCAGCGGGCTCCCTCAAAATGGACAGCGATGGTTTTCAAGAAGGACCTCTCTCCTAGAGTTTCCCGAAGCCTTTTTGTAGGTAGTAGAAAGCATCGCGTAGAAGGGTTAAGGATACGACTGAAACTCGCTACCACGTCCACAGGGAGGGGTAGCAGAGTTTGTCATAAAATATGTAACTTGTGAGAGGAGATACTCCACTATATTCAAATATCATCTCCAAATATTAGCTCACCTCCTATTCCCCCAAGCAGAGGCCTTTTCACTAAAGTTGCCTTATTTCTTACTGAAAAGTCTTTAGTTGATGGCACATTTGGCTCAAAGGTCGCAACAGGTGTTGGCGGTCATTACCCACCATGGGTTGATCCAGATGTTGGTGATAAATGCCATCAGACAAATCCCAATCTCGTGGGAACTTTTTCGGGATTCCACAGAGGAAGAGATAGCAACCTTTGTGGCCACCAGGGAAGATGAACCAGAAGCCATGGAGGAAGAAAATGCAGGAGAAGATAATTATGTTGACTAGGAGGAGCCAGAAGAGATGGAGATGGAATTTAAGAATTTGAAGAAGAGGTTGCTCCCTAAGAGCAAGCAGAACCGATGGAACCGATGGAAGACACAAGAGTCGACACAAAAAGGCCCACTAGTATCACGACCGAGGCTAATCCATAAGAACCAACCTCGACTATGGAACTAGCAGAGCAAATTGATAGCATAACAACCACATAGGCAGTACCACAAAAAGCAAGGGCATGAGAATTGGTCAATATTGTGGCCGAAGGGACCCACAAGGACTCCCTGCCACCATGGAGCTAATGGAGGAAGAAAACCCGAACGAAGAAGAGGTCGTGACCATCCCAACCATAGAACCAATGGAAAAGGAGGAACTAGGACAAGAAGGGCTCGAAGCTGGGAAAACCATGGAACCTATGGAGGAAGCTTTGGAAGAACTAGGCATGAAGCTGGCACTGACCCACAACAACCAGCATCAACCTCGGGACCGAACACTGAAGTTCCCTGCTATTTCTCCTTTTTCTCTTATATTCCAAGAGGAGCAAGGGTATCTCATTCCCTTCAATGCACATAAGAAGATCTAGATGTTCCTCTTGCTTTGAATTTATCACAAAGACCACAACCGGGTGGGATATATGCTTCCCAGGTAACAAGCACTTTGGAACCTGAAAGGAGAGAAGAGGCAGAGGTCCCTAAGGTAGGGGAACCGGGAGGGGTTCCAGCAGACACATTAATAGGAGAGCACCTCACAAGGGTTCCACCGGTCGTGGTGTGCACACAACAAAGGGAAGAAGTCATTGGTGAAGAGGAGGGACCAAGCAAAGTGGTCTCGATGAATGAGCCAGTGGTAAAACTAGGCAGGAAGGCTGTGAAGCAAGAGATAATCAAAGAAGAACGGACAATGGAGGAAAACCTGATAGTCGGCATGGTAGAAGCTGTCCCAGGGGATTTACCTCCAACTACTGAAACTGAGGAAATTTTGGTTAAGCAAGAATGGGTGGAGCAGTGTGAATAGCGAAGACTCATTGTCAAGCAAAAATACTAGCTGCAATTTAAAGAAACAATGCAGCTTAAGATAGAGGTCAGGAAATTAAGGAAGAAAGTACATAAATTGTAGAAGCAGATGAAGAAATACAAGCAATAGGCCAGAAAGTCCAAGGCCACAGTATTAGAAGCAGAGACTCAGGTGGATCAGATAGCCACAACTTCTACAATGATTCAAACAGACCCAGTCGAGCGATTGTTCGAAGACCATGAGTATGCCTTAACAACCGAAGTGCAGACTTGGAAATCTACTGCAGCTCGGTATCAAAGTGGGGTCAGAACAACTCAAGAATGAGCCTCCAAAACCATTTTTGAATATGTGGAGTACATATATGTCAGGAAATTGAGGCATGCGAAGCAGCAACTCAAGATGGAGTAGCTAGAAAAGCAAGTGGCAGAGCTGAAAACTGATAAGGAGAAAATGTTTAATTTGGCACAAGAGATGATGCCATGTCTCCCCCCTACTTCTTCTTGTTATTCTCTATTCTTGCATGAACGTTTTCTTTTATTCTGCATGGAGAGCATTAAGAATGAAATTAGTTATGAAATAGAGAACGGTGTACAATTCCTTCGCATAATGAGGAGCCATGACGTGCCAACTCAACATTTGATGTGTGAGTTTTACCTGCATGGGTACCTATTGCGCATGGACAGAGAATTTAACCTAGTTCCATATGTGGGGGACATTCATTTAAGGGCCCTCACCTCTTACACTTTTAATCAGATCAGCTGGTAGAAGGCCTTTAATACATTTGAGTCCAATCAGGTTACAAAGCCATTTATAATAAGAAGAGAACATGAAAGATCAATCACCATGTTCACTAAACACAACACCTTTTTGGGAATTAAGGGGAACGAAGAAATAATGTTGAGGACACAAAAATGGTGCCTTGATCTTTGTGTCAGACAATTAGTCACATTTCAAGATGAAGCCCTTGATTGCTGTCAGAAAAGGTGGATGATGTCACCTACAGCTATCCAGAACAGGGAACCTTTTGTGGCACCAAATTTTGCACGAGCGCTCCCCAGAGTTCCCAGGGATGTGGCATGTGTCGAACATGTGGGGTCTGGTGGATGGGGATCCGGTTTCAATTCCCCACCACCTGGTTACCAGTAGAAAATTACACCCCATCATATAATGTTCTAGGAGATTGGTGGAAGGAAGTCCTCCTCTCAGATGGTTTTAAAGTTCCAGGGATAGAGATGGCTGAAGAGTATGATCTCATCCAGCTCCAGGAGGCCAATAGTCTGCAAAACCCAAACCTTCGAAGGCGGCGAACTATATGAGGGCATGTAGAAGGCTAGTTGGGGGGAGATGCTGGGCACCAAATCGGGCTATCTTTCTGTTGCATTTCCATCACTCTTTTTGATATTTTTGTATTTATTCACCCATGTTTACTATGCTAAATCTACGAGGTAATCAACCCTTTTCTGTCTATTGGAATATTTTATTAATGAAGTAAAGTCACAGGGTTTTTTCTATTCACAACACTAAAATATATGTTTGACCACAACTTCTGGAGAATAGATACCAATCTCGCAATGTCCTACAATAGATCCGCAATTCGCAGCAATGACCAACCATAAGGAAGTCGTGTAGCTAGAGTCGCAAATCCCTAAACCATTCTTGGACCACTCATTGATCTTGTCTATCTGGTGTTGGTGTCATTCCAAACTAATGTACATTTCTGGGTATATAGTTACCAGGTTTTGGGGAAAGATGTTATTCTCCCTCGCTATGTATAAAAGACAGGTTATTCCTGTAAATCGAGGATCCCCCATCAATATTATAATAGCCCTTTACAGATTAATAAAATATCATCTCTTTTGCTGCTCTAATCTTTGTTGTGACTAACGCAGCCCTGATCAGAGAGCTAGGCCTACTCTCCTGATCAGGTGTTGTGTATTTCTGTGTGTTGTTTATTATTTCATAGTTGCTGTTACAGCCTATTAATTCATGTAATTGCTTTTCTTGAGTTCTGTAACTAGTTAGTTTTATAGCAATGTTTTGAATCTTAATCATGAACCCTTGGTCGGTACGGATGGTACTCTTGCCCCTGCATATACTTTGCGCATTGTCTTGAAAGGATATGCACCTGGATTGATAAATTAATGTAGGAAAAGGGTGAATAGATTGTTCATACCTGAACCCCAACAGTAGTTGATAGGTTTAACAAGATGTGGGTTCTGATGCCCTGTAAAAAGACAATTAGCAAACAAGAAGCAACAAAATTTTTATTTGGACAAGTCTAGGTGCACTTTGGGATACCAAGGAGCATCATTTTAGACATGGAAATAAGATTTCTCAATGCATTTTGGACTACAATGTGGGAGAATGTAACACCCTCCTCACACATCTGCCCAAGTAACCAGCCAAACAGGGTAAACATGCGACGAGAGGCTACTATGATTGGATTTGACCTCCTATGTGACCTTAAGGAAGTGGAATCGATGGAACACATTGACCAACCAATCCATATCAGCAACAGAACCCTCAAGAGACATGTCATCCACTCATACATCCTATCCCTAGGTCCCATTGATGTTTTGGACATCTTAAGCCTCAGTCACTCTCATGCTATATGCATGAAAATATCTAGAAACCCAACGTTTCTCTCACAGGCTTTCCTGTCAGCGTCTAGAGACCTAATTTTCTAGTGTTATGCTAACGTCCCTCGGATTTGAACCACTTTTTCCAAGCCTAGAGCCCAAGTCACTGCCCAGAATGTAATGATAACTTAGGAGCAATAAAAGAATAAGGAAACAATGATGCAAAAGAAATAAATTAAAAAATACCTTAATTAGACCCCTACTAGCCATGATAGGCATTTCATCAAACAGGTCACAAGCATGTCATATACATGTGTACCCAACATAATTAAACATAGGGATCTTGTACTTATCTGAGAATCACTAAGAAGCATTGTTCCCTCATGTCATTGTTGCATTACCATCTGTTGTAGCGGCTACAACCACCCTCCAAACTTTTGCCTTAGCTTGTTTTGGAGCCTCGCATACCAACCTTACACAGCACTTTGTCTTGCTTTGTCAAGCACTCAAGCTTTAGTGCTTTCCTTGCACAAAGGTAGCTTGTTGATCACAATTGATCCATTTTTCTCACAAGCTGCTCATTTGGACTTGGTCCAGTTGTTGGCTTATTGGGGCCTGACCCAGGTTTGAAGTTATTTAGCAAAATAAATCCCTGTACTAGTGGCCCTTTTGGCAATAGTCTGCGGAGCACAAACTGAGGTCTCACCCAAAGCAGTATGGTGAGATGCTGGAACCAGGTTTCCGCACCCTTGAGATGTCTGAGGGGTTGATTTAGTCCAACTGTGAATACCTTCACGCACTTCCCTGACCTGTGAGGCCTTCACGCCCCATTATATTCGCCTTTACGTAACCCTAACCAGGGCTTGAGGAGCTTTCGCGCTACTAGAGCAACGATCTACACTATTTCCCCAAGTCACCCCGTGAATCTTACTTATCTTCTTATAACAGTTAGTTATCTTTGCATAAATAGATACCTTATACTATATTCACTTATTCAACACATTCATATAAGTTCACGCAATAAATAAATAGTAAACTTGTAATTCATACCTAATACACTTCAATGCATAAACCAAGAAAAGATACATAGAAATATGGTAAAACTTCTCTTTATTAATTCTTCCAATGGTTACATACTCAACCTGCCCTACGCACTTAGCTACAGGGGTCCGCACACTCAACTACAAACTACTAGACCTCTATGTACTTAGCTGCAAAGCCTTCTCCTACTCTACAATCCAAAGACACGACCCTACACTTAGACTCAATGCTCCCTCATTAGTTTTTCATTCATTCATTCTTCGATTCCTTAGATGTCTCTTTATACTTAGAACCTCGCTCTATTTATACAATCCCATGGTCTGTGAACCATGGGTAGATCTCTCAAATCTACATTACATTACAAAGTAAGGGTGGACAAACCTATGACTCCATTACAGCTTCGCGCTCTGTGCCCACAAGAGTCTTTACAATGGACTTAGTCAAAACTTGGGCTTTAAGCCCCAAAACTTGCCTTGGGGGGATCCCACGCCCAACAGGCCCCCCAACACAAACATCGTGACTCGCCCTCGAGTCACTCTATCAGTGCGGAGATCTTCACACAGAGACCTCCCAACTCTACTCAGACAGCTGCAATGCTAGCAACACATTAAGCAGCTATCTGTTATATCTCTTGTATTCATTGTTTCGAGACCGCGGTGTCGGAACTGCTACCTTGTATCTGTTCCTGTGTCCCCTTCATTTGCACGAGCTTGCCTTCAATTGTTGCAGTTATTACGAAGGCCTCGTCGATCCAAGGAAAAACATGTGCCTTCAAAACTACTTCTTTTTGTCGTGCTATGTCTGCTTGCTCCTTAAGCGTTTTGGCTTGTTGCATTTGCACAAGCCTCTATGTGAGGGCCATCGTTTGCGCGGTCCCTTTGATGTTGTCATACTGCTACTGTAGCTCACGTGCCTCTATTTCTAAGCATTGTATGTGCTGGTCCTCCTGTAGATTGGAGAGGACCTTGAACGATTCTTCCAACATTTTGGTGCAGTCCCTTACTGCACTGCTGATCTCGTCCATCCCTGAACTAATGGAGTTGGCGCGCTGTTTCCTGACCTTTGGAGGAGTTAAGGGTTGCGCCTTCAATAGGAGCTCTGCTATCTGAAGGTTTAGCTCCATCTGAACCTTGGCCATTTCTTCTCACACCTCACACACCCCTGCTGCTAATCATTAGATGCGCGCCTTTGCTAGTGCTTCTGCTGGGATGACCAACTCATGGACCATCTGGCAAGCTTCTTTAATTACCTATGCCATATGTTTGTTCTAAGACACGACCTCATCATGTTGCAAGCTGAACTACTCCATGTTAATCTGCTTCTCGCTCAACACCTACAGTTTGCAGCTCTCCCTAGCCCGTAGTTCTGCAGTAATCCCATCCTGTAGAACATAGAGCATCTCCCGAGGGAGCGCAACCATGTTGATCCCCATGCCTTTCGATGTACTAACCGTAGGCCTATCAACCTCATTTGTTGTAACCAGTGCCCCTTCTGGAAGCACTATTGTGTTGGTCATCCGAGCGCATGACATTTCCTCTGTTGTGTCTGTTCCTACTACGAGGCCAGTCGAGAGAGTACTAGCCTAAGGAGTGCGCACTTGCAACTCCTGAAACTGTGCTCAGATGGGCCCCAACACAAAATGATTCTCCTACACAATTTTTGGAGGGCCTCTGTGGTGATGTTGTGCACCGTCTCTCCTATATCATGCAGATCCCCCTTAGTAAGGGTGATCTAGTTGATAGACAACTTAGATGCTTTTACCTTCTTGCGCGACCCCATCCACTGTCTTGGGCGCTGGTGCTTCAATTGTGTGGACATTGTCTATGGGTCTGCGCTGCCCTCCTCTATCTCTATTTCCATCTCTTACTCTTGCTCAGGCGAAGGCGACTTCTAACCCTCGCACTCCTTCTCTGCTACCTTCTGTGTTGCTACTACAACCTTTTGTTGTTCTGCTGCTATATGCGTAGCGTCCTATGCCTCCTGCACCTTTCTTGATGCTGCTTCTTTTCTTCTCTTTTTCGCCAACTATGCCACGCGCAATTTTGACTCCTTCTTTTTTGCGCAACAAACGTTTCCACTGCAGATATTTCTGGAGCACGCTATTCTGGAGACCACATCTCAAGTACATCGAAAATCACATCATCTATGGCTATGTAGGGTAGTTCGTTCCACTTCTTTGCAGGGTCCTTGCGCACCTTGAGGTAGATGTGATGAAAGTCTTCTTTAAACTCCACGAAAATTTGCAGGCTATTGTAGATAGTGGGTGATAACCATGGCTTGCAGTTAATCCCCATTCGGATGTTCATCTCCATGAACACCCATAATATTTTACTATCACGGATCTGGTTTGCGTTTTTAGTGGCCCATAGCAAAGCATACTTAGCAACCTCTGGGAGATCCCTTTCAATTGTGGGGAACTGGCTGTCCTCAGGAAATTCCCCAGCCAGCAACACTATGGACAATAGAAGCCATGCATAATGGAAGGTTTTCCCTTGTTACTATGCCTCACATCAATTCTCTAGGAACTCCTTGCACAAGAATTCAGAACAGTTAAACTGGACCCCCCTCTGCACATTGTTCAGCAAGTGCAACCACCAGCGCAGGCAACTCATTTGTGCGACACTTCCACATGACCTTACTTGCCAGTATTTTAGACACAACTTTGACTGCCTTGTTGTTTATACTAGAGATTACTTAGCCCCTCTTTTCTTTTCCAGCTTGTATTTCTTTTTCATGGCCTCCATGATGGCCAAATTACTGCTTTTACCCTATGAAACGTCTGTGGGATCTTCTCCTCTACACGAGAGTCAAGTAATTCGATGGATTAGATGGTCCATGATGGGGATGGGCTCCTCCAACCATAAAAACCCACCATGCACGAGGTAGAGCAGTTGCTCGATGAGGAAGATATTCACTGGGGCACGATGGTAATGCGGCACCCAAAGCAAGTTCAACAACCCTGCCTTTTCAATTCCACGTAACCACTCGCACGACTCCAACTCTATGACCCCTGCTGCTGCAGTGTTCTACTTCAGCTTCATGAGCTGCGTGGTCACCAAGAGAGGATATGATCCAGATTTAAAAAGGAACGCAACAAATTGTAGAGACAACCGTAAACATAGAGATGCAGCAGAAATAATACTTCATTTCATTAATGTAAAATACTGAAATATGCTTACAAACAGGAATGGAAATAAACCAGCTAGGGTGATGGTAGCTTATCTCTAAGAAGAGATGTGGCAGCAACATGCCTCTAAACTATCTTACAATGAGGCTCAAGGGCATTTTTATTATTGAACAATAAGAACAAACCCTAAACAACCAAAACCCTAACCCGAGGAGATGTAACACCAAGAGTTTATGGGTCCCATTGGCATGAGTTGGATAGCCAAGTTCCCAGGGTGGCGACTTGGTCATATTATCTCCGTTTGATGCGCATGATATCCTGTTGGAAATATCTCTCCTAGGACTACGATGAAAAAGATGATTTTAGATAGAAAATCGCTGGCTATTATTAAGGAAATTGAAAAACTGTGCTATAATTAAGGAAACTGAAAAGCTGAAAGAAGAAATGTTGGGGATCAAAGTGAAATTAGTGGGTGGTGACCAATATCCACCTGGATCATTCCTCCTACCTTAGGAAGCAATGGTCCCCATTGCGTTGAGTTCCTCCATGAGATGAGGGAACTTCTGCTGAACTTGATCCCTGGTGAGCCACTTTCCCTAGTGAAGGAGTTGGCCTGCTTTGACAACTCGATATAGTTGGATATTTTGCTGCCGAGTGTGCTTGATCTATTTGTCCATGATCTGATCAGTTGTAGCTTGTTCCATGCAAACTAGATTTAACTTTGTGGGTGTGAGCTTAACTGCAATGTCGGATGTGTCTAGTAATGGTGGAAATTATGGCCGAAGGCGGTCCACATTGAACATTGGGTGCAAGCCAAGGAATGGGGGAATGCTGAGCTCAAATGCATTGTCTTCCACAGCATTGGTAATGGTGTAAGGACCATATCAAAATGGTCTGAGTTTTTGATAAGGCGTTCCTTTTGCAAATGCAACCATACTTCGCTGCTTGTACTTGGCATTTGATTTCTCCAGAATTTCATGGACCTGCTGGCGAATATGTTGGATGTGCTCAATGAAGTTGTTTTCCTTATTTGTTTCAAACTAGACATGAGCCGAATCTGCGTGAGTAGATGCAAATGGCATGGCCACATCAATGGGACATAGTGGCTGGAATCCCTAGCCCACTTGAAAAGGGTTGTGGCTAGTCGAGCTGTGCAGAGCCCAGTTGTAACTGTGATGAACATACGAGAGGCTCTTGTCCCATGTGCTTGGATGCTTTGAGTTGTAGAGGAGCATAATGTGTACGATCATCCTGTTGACAACCTCTATCTGGCCATCAGTATGAGGATGGAAGGTTGTGGACTTAGTGAGTTTGGTGTCCAGCATCAACCAAAGACTGGACCAAAATGTACTGAGGAACCTGCTATCCCAATCTGAGATGATAGACTGTGGGATCAAAAAGTGTACCCACACTCGTTCAAAGAAGAGTTTAGCAGTGGCTTCAGTTGTGATATTCTTCTTACAGGTCGCCATAATGGCCATCTTCAAGAACCTATCGACAACCACAAAAACACAGCCAGTTCCATGTTTAGTGAAAGGAAGGCCTGACATGTAATCCATGGAGATGGATTCCCAAGGTCGACTACGATTAGGAAACGGGGTATAGAGGCCTTGCTTCTTGATGGTCGGTTTGGCAATGGCGTAGGAAATGCATGATTTGATGTACTTCCCAACATCCTGTGGAAGATTCGATCAATACAAATACTTCTGCAGTACTTCCACTATTTTTCGACCCCGAAATGCCAAGCAGCCCGACTATAGTGTGCTTCCCAAATCATCTTGGCACGATCGCTTGAAGGAACACAAAGGTGACCTAGGTGGCATAACAAGTCATCCTAGAGGTGAAAATCTGGAACATGCTGACCCTCCAAGAGTGTCTGGTATGTGTGGCAAAATTCTGGGTCACTTTTGTAGAGTAGTGTCCAATCAAAAGTCTCGTGCCCGTAAGAGTTGAGCATGGTGGTTAACACCATGATCGGTGGTCGACTGAGGAAATCTGCAACATTATTGGTGTTGCCCTTCTTATACTTGATATTCATATGGAACTGTTTCAAGTATGTGGACCACTTCTGATGGTGATCACTTTGCAATTTCCCTTGGGTTTGTATGAACTGCAGGGGTTAGTGGTCTATGTGGATGACTGTTTCCTTCCCCAAAATGTAATGTTTCCATTGTCGGCAAGCTGCCACAATGGAATACATATCTTTGTCATAAGTCGGATACTTCTGGACTATGTCTGAAAGTGTCTCACTGTGATATGCCACTAGATGCCCGTGTTGAGTAAGGACTACCCCAATAGCATATTCAGAGGCATCTGTCTCGAGCCCAAATGGTTGTTGCAAGTCTGATAATGCAAGAATTGGTGCCAAGGAGAGGTAATCTTTCAACTCTGTGAATGCCTTCTGTTGAAATTTAGACCAAAATAATTTTTCTTTCGCTCCTCCCTTGGTGACTTGACTCAAGGGCCAAGTGATATGAGAAAATCCCAACATGAACCTGCAGTAGAAGTTGGCAAGGCTGAGAAGGCTACGAAGCTATGCCAGAGTGGTTGGAGATGGCCAATCCTGAATGACTTGGATCTTGGTTGGATCCACATGCAGCCCATGTTCATCAATAATGTATCCCAGATACTGAACTTGGGTCATGCCAAAAGTGCATTTCTCCAAATTGGCACATAACTTGTGTTGCTGAAGTATTTAGAGAACCTGTCAGATGTGGTGGAGGTGCTCTTCCCAAATCTGGCTAAAGATCAGGATGTCATCCAAGTACACCACTACAAATGAGTTGTTGAATGGCTGCAAGATGTCATCCATTAGCCTCATGAAGGTTGCAGGAGCATTCATTAATCCAAAAGGCATAACCAACCATTTGAAAAGGCCCTCCTTGGCTTTGAAGGCAGTTTTCCACACGTCAGAGGGTTCGATTTGTACCTGGTGATATCCTAACTTCAAATCAATCTTGATGAAATGTTTTGCCCCCTTTAGCTGGTCCAGGAGGTCATCAATCCGTGGGATTGGGTACCTATTCTGAACAATGATCTTTTTCAGCGCCCAATAGTTAATACAAAGTCTCCAAATGCCATCCTTCTTCTGTACCAACATAATCGGGTTCCCACAGGGTGATGAACTCAGATGGATGTGACCTTTTTGTAGCAGCTCCTAAATCTGCCTCTTGATTCCATCGTTCTCCAAAACGAAGCACCGATAGATTGGTCCATTGGGAAGCAGTGCACTTGGGTTCAGATCAATGGAGTGCTTAACCTAACGATGCAGAGGAACCCTTGCAGGGGAGGTGAAGATGTCCTCGTACTCCTCCACGACCTTTTCCATCTGTAGTTGTCATGCAGAGGGGCCCTGTTTGGAGGTTGTGGCCACCATCTTCTTCTTTTCTTGAGGGCATATCATCAGGAAAACAAATTTCCTAGTTTTGGAAATGAGCTTACTGCATTGTTTTACAGTAACCAAAGAGATGGCGATAGGCGGTGCTACCTCTAATATCCTGTACAACTTATTTCCCAAAGTCACAATAATAGCACAGGGCATTGATTCATACACAACATGTTGCTTCCACAAGTATGGTTGTCCTAATAACACATCACAAACTTCAAGGGGAGTAATGTCACACAATACCTCATCTATGAAGGGCTTGATGTTGTATGGAAGGTGACATTGTTGGCTCACGTGAAGATCCCGTCATTGATGAAGCCATTCGATGGTGTACGGTTGTGGGTGTGCTGTGGTTGGTAAGCCAAGTTGCTTCACAAACTCTGCCGAAATGAGGTTCTTTTGGCTCCCGCTATTGACAATGAACTATAGTGGGGAGCTCTTTACCCACATCTGGGAGTGGAAGAGATGCCCCTCCTCCTCTGGATCTTCGGGTTCCTCCTTATGGATCTTTGTGGTGGCAATGGTGGCGTTGGCCTCCGCATCAATAATCTACTTCCCTTTGTTATTCCCCTTATCGGGTTCTAACTTAGAGTCAGAACATGCATTTGATTCTAAAACCTTTAGCTCGGCCACCAGTGACTGCTTGGCATGACACTCACTTGTGTTGTGAGTGGAGCTCTTATGGAACTCACACCACTTTCCCGTGTCCTTTTTCGACTTCGCGGCGGTGTTATTTTCTTGTAGCTTTGGTGGGTTTTCTTAGGCCACCCTACCTTGGTTTTGTCCTTTGTTATGCAATTTGGGGGCATGTTTCCCTTGTTTCAGATTTGCAAATCCAAAGTCTCACTTCTTCTATTTAAAAATTTTCTCGATCTTGATGGCATACCGGTATGCTAGGCCGAGCGAGGAGATGTTCAAGAATTCTATTTCTTCTTGGATGTACTTGTGCAGGCAACCATGGTATTTGAGTACCAAATGCTGCTCTCTATCCTTGATACCCAACTTTGTGTGAAGGGTATGGAAAATATTGGTAAACTTTGGTGCATCTTGGTCCCTTCCCTGCCGCAGCATCGTTCACTTTATGTATTGATCCTCATAGCTTCTGACAGGGTATTACTGCTCCTTGATGGCATCCTGGAATGAATTCCAAGTGGATGCGACTGAAAGTAGTGAGCCTGTACTTTCATCCTTCTGCTTGCAATAGGTCTCCCACTAATCCTTGATGTGGGGGCTGCTTTAAGAAGAGCGAAAATAATATTTTCTCAACTAGAAAAATCATGAACAGAAAAATAACCCTCTCGCACATTTAACCATTTATCGATGGCATCTGCATCTATCTGACCCTCCAATATGGGGATTTCAAAATTAACTTGTACCTTAAACGGTGTGGCGTTTCTAGAGTTGTTTTTGGAAGCCGATGTATTGCCTCTGGGTAGTCGCTGAAGGACCTGGGCAAAGTTATCCATCATCGCGTTCCTTTGCCACTCGAGGGCTTCTTTGAGCAAGATTTTGATATGATCTCCTTCTGCATCTTATTTCTTTTCATCCACCATGGGAGGCCATCGAGATTTGCGAGGATGGTCTTGCAAAGGTTCGACCAATTAAAGCCCTAACTCCTTATATCCAGACCTCGTTGGGGACATGCAAAGAAAAGTAGAGAAGAAAAGCAGACCGCTCTGATACCACTGATCTAGATTTAAATAGGAATGCAACAAATTATAGAGATAACCATAAAAACAAAGATGCAACGGAAATAATATTTCATTCCATTAATGTAAAATATTGAAATATGCTTACAAATAGGAATGGAAATAAACAAGCTAGGGTGATTGTAGCTTATCTCTGAGAAGAGATGTCGTGGATACATGCCTCTGAACTATCTTACAATGAGGTTCACAGGCCTTTTTATTATTGAATAATAAGAGCAAACCCTAAATAACCAAAACCATAACCCAAGGAGAAGTAACACCAAGAGTTTATGGGCCCCGTTGGGGTGAGTTGGACAGCCAAGTTACCGGGGTGGCGACCTGGTCATATTATCTTTGCTTGACGCGCATGATAGCCTCTTGGAAAGATATCTCCAAGGACTATCATGGAAAAGATGGTTTTAGATAGTAAATTGTTGGTGGTAGATTTCCCAAAAAACGTCGTTTAGGGCCTCAAATGGCTCTAGAGGTTTAGGACTCGAAAACTGCTAAAAATAGTAAGCTATGTTATAATTATGGAAACTGAAAAACTGAAAGAAGAAATGGTGGGAATCCAAGTGGAATTAGCAGGTGGCCACCAATATCCACCTAGATCATTCCTCCCTTCTTAGGAAGCAATGGTCCCCACTGCATTGAGTTCCTCCATGAGATGAGGGAACTTTTGTTGAACTTGGTCCCTGGTGAGCCACTTGCCCTAGTGAAGGAGTTGGCCTACTATGACAACTCGATACAGTTGGATATTCTGTTGGTGAGTGTGCTTGATCTGTGTGTCCATGATCTAATCAATTGCAGCTTGTTCCATTTAATCTGGATTTAACTTTGTAGATGTGAGTTGTTCTGCAATGTCGGATGTGTCTAGTAATGGTGGAAAGTATGGCCGAAGGTGGTCGACATTGAACACTAGGTGTAGGCCAAGGAATGGGGGAATGTTGAGCTCAAATTCATTGTCTCCCACAGGATTGGTAATGGTGTAAGGACCATATTGGAGTGGTCTGAGTTTCTGATAGGCTCTGGTAAGGCGTTCCTTTTGCAAATTCATCTAGACTTTGTCACCCACTTGAAACTTGTGTGGCACCCGATGTTGATCATGTCGCTACTTGTAATTGGCATGGACCTGCTGGAAAATATGTTGGATGTGCTCAATGAAGTTGTTTGCCTTATCTGTTTCAGACTGGACATGAGCCAAATCTGTGTGAGTAGCTATAAATGGCATGGCCACATCAATGGGACATAGTGGCTGGAATCCCAAGCCCACCTAAAAAGGGTTGTGGCCAGTTAAGCTATGGAGAGCCTGGTTGTAGCTGTGCTAAACATAGGGGAGGCTCTCGTCCCATGTGCATGGATGCTTTGAGTTGTACATGCGCAGAATGTGTATGATCATCCTATTGACAACCTTTGTCTAGCCATCAGTTTGAGGATCAAAGGTTGTTGACTTAGTGAGTTTGGTGTCTAACATCGACCAGAGACTGGACCAAAATGTATGAAGGAACCTGTTGTCCCAATCTGACATGATAGACTGTGGGATTCTAAAGTGTAGCCACACTTGTTCAAAGAAGAGTTTAGCAGTGGCTTCTGCTATGATATTCTTCTTTCAAGCCGCCATAATGGCCATCTTTGAGAACCTATCAACGACCACAAAGACACAGTCATTTCCATGATTAGTGGAAGGAAGGTCTAACATGTAATCCATGGAGATGGATTCCCAAGGTCGACTAGGGGTAGGCAGCGTGATATAGAGGCCTTGCTTCTTGATGGTCAGTTTGGCAATGGTGCAGGCAATGCATGATCTGATGTACTTCTCGACATCCTGTCAAAGATTTGATCAATAAAAATACTTCTACAGTATTGCCACCATTTTTCAACCCCAAAATGCCCAGCAACCCAACTATAGTGTGCTTCCCAAATCATCTTGGAACGCTCGCTTGAAGGAACACAAAGGTGACCCATGTGGCATAACAGGTCATCTTGGAGATGAAAATCTTGAACATGCTGACCCTCCAAGAGTGTCTAGCATGTGTGGCCAAATTATGGGTCACTTTTATAAAGCAATGGCCAATCAGAAGTCTTGTGCCTACAAGAGTTGAGCATGGTGGTTAACACCATGATCAATGGTTGACTGAGGCAATCTGCAACATTATTGGAGCTACCCTTCTTATACTCGATATTCAAATGGAACTATTGCAGGTATGTGGACGACTTTTGATGGCGATCATTATGCGATTTCTCTTGGGTCTGTATGAACCGCAGGGGTCGGTGGTCTGTGTGGATGACCATTTCCTTCCCCAAAATGTAATGCTTCCATTGTCGGTAGGCCTGCACAATGGAATACATCTCTTTTTCATAAGTGGGATAGTTCTGGACTATGTCTAAAAGTGTCTCATTATCGTATGCCACAGGATGCCCATGTTGAGTAAGGACTACCCTAATAGCATAGTTAGAGGCATCTGTCTCGACCTCAAATGGTTGTTGCAAGTCTGGTAATGCAATAACTGGTGCCGAGCAAAGGCGATCTTTCAACTCTGTGAATGACTTTTGTTGAGATTCTGACCAAAAGAATTTTTCTTTCGCTCCTCCCTTGCTGACTTGACTCAAGGGCCAAGTGATATGACAAAATCCCAACATGAACCTACGGTGGAAGTTGGCAAGGCCTAGAAGGTTATGAAGCTCTATCAAAGTGGTTGGAGATGGCCAATCCTGAATGACTTGGATCTTTGCTAGATCCACATGCACCCCCTGTTCATCAATAATGTATCCTAGATACTGAACCTAGGTCATCCCAAAAGTGCATTTCTCCAAATTGGCACATAACTTGTGTTGCTGCAGTGTTTGGAGAACCTGTCAGATGTGGTGGAGGTGCTCTTCCCAACTCTGGCTAAAGATCAGGATGTCATCCAAGTATACCACTACAAGTGAGTTGGTGAATGGCCACAAGATGTCATCCATTAGCCTCATGAAGGTTGTAGGAGCATTCAGAAATCCGAAAGACATAACCAACCATTTGAAAAGGCCCTCCTTAGCTTTGAAGGAAGTCTTCCACACATCGGAGAGTTCGATTGGTACCTGGTGATATCCTAACTTCAAATTGATATTGATGAGATATTTTTCCCCCTTTAGTTGGTCCATGAGGTCATCAATCTGTGGGATTGGGTACCTATTACGGATAGTGATCTTGTTCAGCACCTGATAGTCAATACAGAGTCTCCAAGTCCCATACTTCTTCTGTACCAACATAATTAGGCTCCCACAGGGTGATGAACTCACACGGATGTGACCATTTTGCAGCAGCTACTGAATCTGCCTCTTGATTTCATCATTTTCCAAAATGAAGCGTTGATAGATTGGTCCATTTGGCAGAAGCGTACCTGGGGTTAGATCAATGGAGTGCTTGACTTGACAATGTAGAGGAACACCTGTAGGGGAGGTGAAGATGTCCTCGTACTCCTCCACGACCTTGTCCATCTGTAGTTGTCATGCAGAGGGGCCCTGTTTGGAGGTCGTGGCCACTATCTTCTTCTTTTCTTGAGGGAGTATCATTAAGAAAAAAAAATTCCCAGTTTTGGAAATGAGGTTACTGCATTGTTAAGTAACCAAAGAGATGGCGGTAGGCGGTGCTACCTCTGGTATCCTGTACAACTTATTTCCCAAAGTAACAATAACAGCACGAGGTCTTGATTCATACACAACATGTTGCTTCCACAAGTATGGTTGTCCTAATAATACATCACAAACTTCAAGGCGAGAAATGTCACACAATACCTCATCCGTGAAGGGCTTAATGTTGTATGGAAGGCAACACTATTGGCTCACACGGAGATCCCATCCTTGGTGAAGCCACTAGATGATGTATGGTTGTGGATGTGCTGTGTTCAGTAAGCCTAGCCACTGCACGACCTCTACTGAAATGAGGTTCTTTACCCACATCTAAGAGTGGAAGAGACGCTCCTCCTCCTTTGGATCTTTGGGTTCCTCATTCTACATCTTCATGGTGGCAACGGTGGCATTGGGCTCCGCATCAATATTCCGCTTCCCTTTTTCATTCCCCTTATTGGGCTCTGACTCAGACTTAGAACATGCATCTGATTCTAAAACATTTAGCTCGGCCACTAGTGACTACTTGGCTCGACACTGACTTGTGTTGTGAGTGGAGCTCTTATGGAACTCACACCACTTTCCTGTGTCCGTTTTTGGCTTCGTGGCGCTGTTCTTTGCTTGCAGCTTTGGCAGGTTGTCTTGGGCCACTGCACCTTGGCTTTGTCCTTTGTTCTGGGGTTTAGGAACACCTTTCCCTTGTTTTGGATTCGCAGATCCAAAGTCTCACTTCTTTTGTTTAAACTTTTGCTCAACCTTGACAGCATATCGGTATGTCGTGCTGAGCGAGGAGATGTTAAGCAATTATATTTCTTCTTGGATGTACTTGTATAGGTAGCCATGGTATTTGAGTACCAAATGTTGCTCTGTATCCTTGATACCCAACTTTGTGCGAAGGGTATGGAGAATATTGGTAAACTCTGGTACGTCTTGGTCCCTTCCCTACCGCAGCGTGGCCCACTTTATGTATTGATCCTCATAGCTTCTGATAGGGTAGTACTGCACCTTGATGGCATCTCAGAATGAATTCCAAGTGGGTGCAACTAAAAATAGTGATCCTGTGCTTTCATCCTTCTGATCGCAATAGGTTTCCCACCAATCCTTGATGTGGGGGGCTGCTTTGAGAAGAGCGAAAACAATATTTTCCCGACTGGAAAAATCATGAACAGAAAAATAATCCTCTAGCACATTTAACCATTTATCGATGGCATGTACATCTATCTGACCCTCAAATATGGGGAATTCAAAATTAACTTGTACCTTAAACGGTATGGAATTTCCAGAGTTGCTGTTGGAAGCCGATGCGTCGCCCCTTGGTAGTTGCTAAGGGATCTGGGCAAAGTTGTCCATCATCGCGTTCTTTTGTCGCTCGAGGGCTTCTTTGAGCAAGATTTTGATAGGATCTACTTACCCCTCATCTTTCTTTTCATCCACCATGGGAGGCCGTCAAGATTTGCGAGGCTAGTCTAGCAAAGGTTCAACCAGTTCAAGTCCTAACTCCTTATATTCCGACCTCATTGGGGACATGCGAAGTAAAATAGAGAGGAAAAGCAGACCACTCTGATACCACTGATTCAGATTTAAACAGGAACGCAAAGAATTATAGAGATAATCGTA
>APFE030690442.1:0-14671 GCA_000404065.3 Pinus taeda | reverse complement strand
AGATCATGTCCTTGGTGAAGCCACTCGGTGGTGTATGATTGTGGATGTGCTGTGGTCAGTAAGCCCAACCACTTCAGCACCTCTATCAAAATGAGGTTCTTTTGGCTCCCGCTATCGACAATGAACTATAGCGAGGAGCCCTTTATCCACATTTGGGAGTGGAAGAGACACTGCTCCTCCTCTGGATCTTTGGGTTCCTCCTTATGGATCTTTGTGGTGGCAACGGTGGCATTGGGCTCTACATCGATAATCTACTTCCCTTTGTCATTCCCCTTATCGGGTTCTGACTTAGAGTTAGAACATGCATCTAATTCTGAAACCTTTAGCTCGGCCAGCAGTGACAACTTGTCCCGACACTCACTTGTGTTGTGAGTGGAGCTCTTATGGAACTCACACCACTTTCCCATGTCCTTTCTCAGCTTCATGGCGCCGTTCTTTGCTTGTAGCTTTGGCAGGTTTTATTTTTCCACCATGCCTTGGCTTTGTCCTTTGTTTTACGGTTTGGGGGCACATTTCCCTTGTTTCGGATTCACAGATCCAAAGTCTCACTTCTTCTGTTTAAACTTTTGCTCGACCTTGACAACATATCAGTATGTCGAGCTGAGTGAGGAGATGTTCACAAATTCTACTTCTTCCTGGATGTACTTGTGCAGGCAGCCATGGTATTTGAGTACCAAATTCTACTCTCTATCCTTGATACCTAAATTTGTGCGAAGGGTGTGGAAAATATTGGTAAACTCTAGTACGTCTTGGTCCCTTCCCTGCTACAGCGTGGTCCACTTTATGTATTGATCCTCATAGCTTTCGACAGGGTAATACTGCTCCTTGATGGCATCCTAAAATGAATTCCAAGTTGGTGCGACTGAAAATAGTGAGCCTGTACTTTCATCCTTCTGCTCACAGTGGGTTTCCCATCAATCCTTGATATGGGGGGCTACATTGAGAAGAGTGAAAGTAATCTTTTCCCAACTGGAAAAATAATGAACAGAAAAATAACCCTGTAGCACATTTAAGCATTTATCAACAACATCTACGTCTATCTTACCCTCAAATATCGGGATTTCAAAGTTAACTTGTACCTTAAATGGTGTGGCATTGCCAGAGTTGTTGTTGGAAGCCAATGTGTCACCCCTGGGTAGACGTTGAAGGATCTAGGCAAAGTTGTCCATCATCGTGTTCCTTTGTCACTCAAGGGCTTCTTCGAGTAATATTTTGATAGGATCTCCTTCCCCTTGTCTTTATTTTCATTTGCCATGGGAGGCCGTCGAGATTTGCGAGGCTGGTCTTGCGAAGGTTCGACTAGTTCAAGCCCTAACTCCTTATATGCCGACCTCGTTGGGGACATGCAAAGAAAAACAGAGAAGAAAAGAAAAATGTTGTGATAACACTAATGTATATTTAAACGAGAAAGCAACAAATTATAGAGATAACCGTAAACACAAAGATGTAGCGGAAATAATATTTCATTTTATTATTGTAAAATACTGAAATATGCTTACAAATAGGAATGGAAATAAACTAGCTAGGGCGATGGTAGCTTATCTCTGAGAAGAGATGTGGTGGCTACATGCCTCTGAACTATCTTACAATGAGGCTTAAGGGCCTTTAGATTATTAAACAATAAGAGAAAACCCTAAACAACCAAAACCCTAACTTGAGGAGATGTAACACCAAGATTTTATGGGCCCCGTTGGGGTGAGTTGCATAGCCAAGTTCCCAGGGTGGTGACTTGGTCATATTATCTCTGTTTGATGAACATGATAGCTCGTTGGAAGTATCTCTCTGAGGACTACAATGGAAAAGACGATTTTAGATATTCTTCTGCTATGATATTCTTCATGCAGGCCGCCATAATGGCCATCTTCGAGAACCTGTCGACGACCACAAAAACACAGTCATTTCCATGCTTAGTGGAAGGAAGGCCTGACATGTAATCCATGGAGATGGATTCCCAAGGTCAACTAGGGGCAGGAAGCGGGGTATAGAGGCCTTGCTTCTTGATGGTTAGTTTGGCAATGACGTAGGCAGTGCACAATCTTATGTACTTCTCGACATCCTATTGAAGATTTGATCAATAGAAATACTTCTATAGTACTACCACAATTTTTTCGACCCCGAAATGCCCAACAGCCTAACTGTAGTGTGCTTCCCAAATCATCTTGGCACGCTCGCTTGAAGGAACACAAAGCTGACATAGGTGGCATAACAAGTCATCCTAGAGGTGAAAATCTAGAACATGCTGACCCTCCAAGAGTGTCTGGAATGTGTGGCCGAATTCCTGGTCGCTTCTGTAGAGCAGTGGCCAATTAGAAGTCTCGTGCCCACAAGAGTTGAGCACGGTAGTTAACGCAATGATCGGTGGTCGACTGAGGCAATCTGCCACATTATTGGTGCTACCCTTCTTATACTTGATATTCAAATGGAATTGTTGTAGGTATGTGGACCAGTTCTGATGGCGATCATTCTGCAATTTCCCTTGGGTCTGTATGAACCGCAGGGATCTGTGGTCTGAGTGGATGACCGTTTCCTTCCACAAAATGTAATGCTTCCATTGTCAGCAGACCTGCATAATGGAATACATCTCTTTATCATAAACGGGATACTTCTAGACTGTGTCTGAAAGTGTCTCACTGTGACATGCCACTGGATGCCCGTGTTGAGTAAGGACTACCCCAATAGCATAGTTAGAGGCATCTGCCTTGACCACAAATGGTTGTTGCAAGTCTGGTATTGCAAGCATTGGTGCCAAGCAGAGGCGATCTTTCAACTCTATGAATTGCTTCTGTTGAGATTCATACCAAAATAATTTTTCTTTCGCTCCTCCCTTGGTGACTTTCCTCAAGGCCTAAGTGATATGAGAAAATCCCAACACGAACCTGTAGTAGAAGTTGGCAAGGCCTAGAAAGCTGTGAAACTCTATCAGAGTGGTTTGAGATGTCCAATCTCGAATGAATATGATCTTGGTTAGATCCACATGCACCCAATGTTCATCAATAATGTATCCCAGATACTAAATCTGGGTCATGCCAAAAGTGCATTTCTCCAAATTGGCACATAACTTGTGTTGTCGCAGTGTTTGGAGAACTTGTCAGATGTGGTGGGGGTGCTCTTCCCAACTCTGGCTAAATATCAGGATGTCATCCAAGTATACCACTACAAATGAGTTGTTGAATGGCCGCAAGATGTCATCCATTAGACTCATGAAGGTTTCAAGAGCATTCATTAATCCGAAAGGCATAACCAACCATTCAAAAAGTCCCTCCTTGGCTTTGAAGGTAGTCTTCCACACATCGGAGGGTTTGATTGGTACCTAGTGATATTCTGACTTCAAACCAATCTTGTTGAAATATTTTGCCCCCTTTAGTTTGTCTAGGAGGTCATTAATCCATGGGATTGGGTACCTATTACGGACAGTGATCTTGTTAAGTGCCCGATAGTCAATACAGAGTCTCCAAGTTCCATCCTTCTTCTGTACCAACACAATTGGGCTCCCACAGGGTGATGAAATCATACAGATGTGACCTTTTTGCTGCAGGTCCTAAATTTGCCTCTTGATTTCATCGTTCTCCAGAATGGAGCGTTGATAGATTGGTCCATTGGGCAGCGGCACACCTGGGGTCAGATCAATGGAGTGCTCCACCTGACAGTGTAGAGAAACCCATGTAGAGGAGGTGAATATGTCCTCGTACTCCTCCACGACCTTGTCCATCTATAGTTGTCATGCGGAGGGGCCCTGTCTGGAGGTCATGGCCACCGTCTTCTTCTTTTCTTGAGGGCGTATCATCAGGAAAAAAAAATTCCTGGTTTTGGAAATGAGCTTACTGCATTGTTTTTCAGTAACCAAAGAGATGGCAGTAGGCAGTGCTACCTCTGGTATCTTGTACAAATTATTTCCCAAAGTAACAATAACAGCACGAGACCTTGATTCATACATAGCATGTCACTTCCACAAGTATGGTTGTCCTAATAACACATCACAAACATCAAGGTGAGTAATGTCACACAATACCTCATTTGTGAAGGGCTTGATGTTGTATGGAAGGCGACACTTTTGGCTCACGCGAAGATCTCATCCTTGGTGAAGCCACTCGATGGTGTATGGTTGTGGATGTGCTATGGTCGGTAAGCCCAGCCACTTCATGACCTCTACTGAAATGAGGTTCTTTTTGGCTCCCACTATCGACAATGAATTGTAGCGGGGAGCCCTTTACCCACATCTAGGAGTGGAAGAGATTCTCCTCCTCCTTTGGATCTTCGGGTTCCTCCTTCTAGATCTTCATGGTGGCAACGGTGGCGTTGGGCTCCGCATAGAAAATCTGCTTCCCTTTGTCATTCCCCTTATCGGATTTTGACCCAAAGTCAGAACATGCATCTGATTCTAAAACTTTTAGCTCGGCCACCAGTTACTGCTTGGCCTGACACACTTGTGTTGGGAGTGGAGTTCTTATGGAAATCACACCACTTTCCAGTGTCCTTTTTCAACTTCATGGCATTGTTCTTTGCTTGCAGCTTTGGCGTGTTGTATTGGGCCACTGCGCCTTGGCTTCATCCTTTGTTTTGCAGTTTGGGGACACCTTTCCCTTTCTTCGAATTCATAGATCCAAAGTATCACTTCTTCTGTTTAAACTTTTGCTCGACCTTAACAGCATATCGGTATGTCGTGCCGAGCGAGGAGATGTTAAGGAATTATATTTCTTCCTAGATATACTTGTGTAGGTAGCCATGGTATTTGAGTACCAAATGTTGCTCTGTATCCTTGATACCCAACGTTGTGCGAACGGTATGGAAAATATTGGTGAACTCTGATACATCTTGGTCCCTTCCCTGCCGCAGAATGGTCCACTTTATGTATTAATCCTCATAGTTTTTGACAGGGTAGTACTACACCTTGATGGCATCCTGGAATGAATTCCAAGTGGGTGCGACTAAAAATATTGAGCCTGTACTTTCATCCTTCTGCTCGCAGTAGGTTTCCCACCAATCCTTGACGTGGGGGGCTGCTTTGAGAAGAGCGAAAATAATGTTTTCCCGACTGGAAAAACCATGAACAGAAAAATAACCCTCTAGCAAATTTAACCATTTATCGATGGCATCTACGTATATCTGACCCTCGAATGGGGATTTCAAAATTAACTTGTACCTTAAACTGTGTGGCGTTTCTAGAGTTGCTGTTGGAAGCTAATGCGTCACCCCTAGGTAGCTGCTGAAGGATCTCGGCAAAGTTGTCCATCATCACTTTCCTTTCTCACTCTAGGGCTTCTTCGAGCAAGATTTTGATAGGATCTCCTCCCCCCTCATCTTTATTTTCATCCGCCATGAGAGGCCGTTGGGATTTGCGAGGCTGGTCTTGCAAAGGTTCAACCAGTTCAAATCCTAACTCTGTATATCCCAACCTCATTGGCCACATGCAAAGAAAAACAGAGAAGAAAAGCAGACCGCTGTGATACCACTGATCCAGATTTAAACAGGAACTCAAAAAATTATAGAGATAACCATAAACACAGAGATGCAACAGAAATAATATTTCATTTCATTAATGTAAAATACGGAAATATGCTTACAAGCAAGAATGGAAATAAACTAGCTAGGGCGATGGTATCTTATCTCTGAGAAGAGATGTGGTGGCTACATACCTTTGAGCTGTCTTATAATGAGGCTTAAGGGTGTATGTATTATTGAACAATAAGAGAAAACCCTAAACAACCAAAACCCTGACTCGAGGAGATGTAACACCAAGAGTTTATGGGCCCCATTGGGGTGAGTTGGACAGCAAAGATCCTGGGGTGGCGACTTGGTCATATTATCTCTATTTGACGCGCATGATAGCCCTTTGGAAAGATCTCTCCGAGGACTACAATGGAAAAGATGATTTTAGATGGAAAATTGTTGGCATTATATTTCCCAAAAAATGTCTTTTAGGGCCTCAAAACGGCCCTTGAAGTTTAGGACCCAAAAAACTGCTAAAAATAGTAAATTGTGCTATAATTAAGGAAACTGAAAAACTCAAAGAAGAAATGGTGGGGATCCAAGTGGAATTAGCGGTTGACCACCAATATCCACGTTGATCATTCCTGACCCCTTAGGAAGCAATGGTCCCCATTGCGTTGAGTTCCTCCATGAGATGAGGGAACTTCCGCTGAACTTGGTCCGTGGTAAGCCACTTGCCCTGGTGAGGGAGTTGGCCTACTTTGACAACTCGATATAGTTGGATATTCTGCTGGTGAGTGTGCTTGATCTGTGTGTCCATGATCCGATCAGTTGCAGCTTGTTCCATGCAATCTGGATTTAACTCTATGGGTGTGACTTCTTCTACAATGTCGGATGTGTCTAGTAATGGTGGAAAGTATGGCCAAAGGCGGTCCACACTGAACACTGGGTGCATGCCAAAGAATGGGGGAATGATGAGCTCAAATGCATTATCTCCCATAGCCTTGGTAATGGTGTAAGGACCATATCAGAGTGGTCTAAGTTTCCAATATGCTCGTGTAAGGCTTTCCTTTTGCAAATGCAACTAGACTTTGTCGCCCACCTAAAACTTGTGTGGCACCCGATGTTGATCATGACGCTGCTTGTACTTGGAATTTGATTTCTCCAGAATGTCATGGAACTGCTGGAAAATATGTTGCATGTGCTCAATGAAGCTGTTTGCCTTATCTATTTTGGATTGGACATGAGTTGAATCTGCGTGAGTAGCTACAAATGGCATGACCACATCAATGGGACATAGTGGTTGGAATCCCAAGCCCACCTGAAAAAGGGTTGTGCCAGTCGAGCTGTGGAGAGCCCTGTTGTAGCTGTGTTGAACATAGGGTAGGCTCTCATCCCATGTGTGTGGATTCTTTGAGTTGTACATCCATAGAATGTGTACGATCATCTTGTTGACAACCTCTTTCTGGCCATCAGTTTGAGAATGGAAGGTTGTGGACTTAGTGAGTTTGGTGTCCAGCATCGACGAGAGACTGGACCAAAATGTACTAAGGAAACTATTTTCCCAATCTGAGATGATAGACTGTGGGATCCCAAAGTGTACCCACACTTGTTCAAAGAAGAGTTTAGTAGTGTCTTCTGCTTTGATATTCTTCTTGTAGGCTGCCATAATGGCCATCTTCGAGAACCTGTCGATGAGCACAAAAACACAGTTATTTCCATGCTTAGTGGAAGGAAGGTCTGACATGTAATCCATGCAGATGGATTCCCAAGGTTGACTAGGGGTAAGAAACGGGGTATAGAGGCCTTGCTTCTTAATGGTCAGCTTGGAAATGGCATAGGCAATGCATGATCTAATGTACCTCTCGACATCCTAACAAAGCCTCAGCCAATAGAAATACTTTTGCAGTATCGCCACCGCTTTTTTGACCCCGAAATGTCCAGCAAATCAATTGTAGTCTGCTTCCCAAATCATCTCAGCACGCTCGCTTGAAGGAACACAAAGGTGACCCAAGTGGCATAAGAAGTCATCCTGGAGGTGAAAATCTAGAACATGTTGACCCTGCAAGAGTGTCTGGTATGTGTGGCTGAATTCTGGGTTGCTTTTGTAGAGTAGTTGCCAATCAAAAGTCTCATGCCCACAAGAGCTGAGCACGGTGGTTAACGCCATGATTGGTGGTCGACTGAGGCAATCTGCAACATTATGGGTGCTTCCCTTCTTATACTTGATATTCAAATGGAACTGTTGCAAGTATGTGGACCACTTTTGATGGCGATCATTCTGCAATTTCTCTTGGGTTTGAATGAACTACAGGGGTCGGTGGTCTATGTGGATGACTGTTTCCTTCCCCAAAATGTAATGCTTCCGTTGTTGGCAGGCCTCCACAATGGAATACATCTCTTTGTCATAAGTGAGATACTTCTGGACTATGTCTGAAAGTGTCTCATTGTGATATGCCACTGGATGCCCGTGTTGAGTAAGGACTGCCCCAATAGCATAGTCAAAGGCATCTGTCTCAACCTCAAATGGTTGTTGCAAGTCTGGTAATGCAAGAACTGGTGCCAAGCAGAGGTGATATTTCAACTCTATGAATGCCTTCTGTTGAGATTCGGACCAAAAGAAATTTTCTTTCGCTCCTCTTTTAGTGACTTGACTCAAGGGCCAAGTGATATCAGAAAATCCCAACACAAACCTGTGGTAGAAGTTGGCAAGGCCTAGAAAGTTGTGAAGCTCTATCAGAGTGGTTGGAGATGGCCAATCCTGAATGACTTGGATCTTGGCTAGATCCACATGCACCCAATTTTCATCAATATTGTATCCCAAATACTGAACCTTGGTCATGCCAAAAGTGCATATCCCCAAATTGGCACATAACTTGTGTTGCCGCAGTGTTTGAAGAACCTCTCGGATGTGGTGGAGGTGTTCTTCCCAACTTTGGCTAAAAATCAGGATGTCATCCAAGTATACCACTACAAATGAGTTGGTGAATGGCTACAAGATGTCATCCATTAACCTCATGAAGGTTGCAGGAGCACTGGTCAATCCGAAAGGCATAACCAACCATTCAAAAAGGCCCTCCTTGGCTTTGAAGGTAGCCTTCCACACATCGGAGGGTTTGAATTGTACCTGGTGTTATCCTGACTTCAAATCGATCTGGCTGAAATATTTTGCCCCCTTTAGCTGGTTTAGGAGGTCATCAATCCATGGGATTGGGTACCTATTACGAGCAGTGATCTTGTTCAGCACCTGATAGTCAATACACAGTCTCCAAGTCCCATCCTTCTTCTATACCAACACGATTAGGTTCCCACATGACAATGAACTTAGATAGATGTGCCCTTTTTGCAGCATCTCCTGAATCTGCCTCTTGAATTCATCGTTCTCTAGAATGGAGCGCCGATAGATTGGTCAATTAGGTAGTAGCACACCTGGGATCAGATCAATGGCGTTCTTGACCTGACAGTGCAGAGGAACCCTTGTGGGGTAGGTGAAGATGTCCTTGTACTCCTCCACAACCTTGTCCATCTGTATTTGTCGTGCGGAGGGGCCCTCTCTAGAGATCGTGACCACCGTCTTCTTATTTTATTGAGGGCATATCATCAGGAAAACAAATTTCCTGGTTTTGGAAATGAGCCTACTGCATTGTTTTGTAGTAACCAAAGAGATGGTGGTAGGCGGTGCTACCTCTGGTATCCTGTACAACTTATTTCCCAAATTAACAATAACAGCACGGGGCCTTGATTCATACACAACATGTCACTTCCACAAGTATGGTTGTCCTAATAATACATCACAAACTTAAAGGAGATCAATTTCACACAATACCTCATTCGTGAAGGGATTTATGTTGTATGGAAGGCGACACTATTGGTTCACGCGAAGATCCCGTCCTTGGTGAAGCCACGTGATGGTGTACGGTTGTGGATGCGCTGTGGTCGGTAAGCCCAACGGCTTCATGAACTCTGCCGAAATGAAGTTCTTTTGGCTCCTGTTGTCAACAATGCACTACAGCGGGGAGCCCTTTACCCACATCTGGGAGTGGAAGAGATGCTCCTCCTCCTCTAGATTTTTGGGTTCCTCCTTCTGGATCTTCATGGTGGCAACAGTGGCATTGGGCTCTGCATCGATAATCTGCTTCCCTTTGTCATTCCCCTTATTAGGTTCTGACTCAGAGTCAAAACATGCATCTAATTATGAAACCTTTAGCTCGGCCACCAGTGATTGCTTGGCCTGACACTCACTTATGTTGTGAGTGGAGCTCTTATGGAACTCACACCACTTTGTCGTGTCCTTTTTGGGCTTCGCGGTGCTGTAGCTTATCTCTGAGAAGAGATGTGGCTGCAACATGCCTCTGAACTGTCTTGCAATGAGGCTCAAGGGCCTTTTTATGATTGAATAATAAGAGCAAACCCTAAACAACCAAAACCCTAACCCGAGGAGACGTAACACCAAGAGCTTATGGGTCCCGTTGGGGTGAGTTGGACAGCCAAGTTCCCGATGTGGCGACCTGGTCAAATTATCTCCATTTGATACACATGATAGCCCTTTGGAAAGATCTCTTTGAGGACTATGACGGAAAAGACGATTTTAGATAGTAAATCGCTAGTGGTAGATTTCCCAAAAAACGTTTTTTAGGGCCTCAAAATGGATCTGGAAGTTTAGGACCCAAAAAAACTGCTAAAAATAGCAAACTATGCTATAATTAAGGAAACTGAAAGAAGAAATGGTGGGGATCCAAGTGGAATTAGCAGGTGGCACCAATATCCACCTTAATCATTCTTCCCCCCTTAGGAAGCAATGGTCCCCATTGCGTTGAGTTCCTCCATGAGATGAGGGAACTTCTGTTGAACTTGGTCCCTCGTGAGCCACTTGCCTTGGTGAAGGAGTTGGCTTGCTTTGAAAAATCAATACAGTTGGATATTCTGTTGGCGAGTGTGCTTGATATGTGTGTCCATGACCTAATCAGTTGCAGCTTGTTCCATGCAATCTGGATTTAACTATATGGGTGTGAGTTGTTCTTCAATGTCGGATGTGTCTAGTAATGGTGGAAAGTATGGTCGAAGGCCATCCACATTGAACACTCGGTGCAGGCCAAGCAATGCGGCAATGCTGAGCTCAAATGCATTATCTCCCACAACCTTGGTAATGGTGTAAGGACCATATCAGAGTGTTTTGAGTTTCCAATAGGCTCTGGCAAGGTGTTCTGTTCGCAAATGCAACTAGACTTTGTCGCCCACCTAAAACTTGTGTGGCACCTAATGTTGATCATGTTGCTACTTGTACTTGGCATTTGATTTCTCCAGAATATCATGGACCTGCTAGCGAATATGTTGGATGTGCTCAATGAAGTTGTTTGCCTTATCTTTTTTGGACTAGACATGAGCTAAATCTGCATGAGTAGCTACAAATGGCATGGCCACATCAATGGGACATAGTGGTTGGAATCCCAAGCCCACTTGAAAAGGGCTTTGGCTAGTCAAGCTGTGGAGAGCCCGATTATAGCTTTGTTGAACATAGGGGAGGTTCTCGTCCCATGTGCATGGATGCTTTGAGTTGTACATGTGCAAAATGTGTACAATCATCGTGTTGAAAACCTTTGTCTGGCCATCAGTTTGAGGAATGAATGTTGTGGACTTAGTGAGTTTGGTGTCCAACATCGACCAGAGACTAGACCAAAATGTTCTGAGGAACCTGGTGTCCCAATCTGAGATGATAGACTATGGGATCCCAAAGTGTACCCACACTCATTCAAAGAAGAGTTTAGCAATGGATTTTGCTGTGATATTCTTCTTGCAAGCTGCAATAATGGCCATCTTCGAGAACCCATTGACAACCACAAAACACAGTCATTTCCATGCTTAGTGGAAGGAAGGTTTGACATGTAATCCATGGAGAAGCATTCCCATGGTCGACTAGGGGTAGGCAGCGGGGTATAGAGGCCTTGCTTCTTGATGATCGGTTTGGCAATGGTGCAGGCAGTGCATGATATGATGTACTTCCTGACATCCTATCAAAGATTTGATCAATAGAAATACTTTTGTAGTACTACCTTCATTTTTTCAACCACGAAATTCCCAGTAGCCTGACTGCAGTGTGCCTCCCAAATCATCTTGGCATGCTCACTTGAAGGAACACAAAGGTGACCTAGGTGGCATAACAGGTCATGCTAGAGGTGAAAATATGGAACATGCTGACCCTCCAAGAGTGTCTTGTATGTGTGGCCGAATTCCGGGTCACATTTATAGAGCATTGTCCAATCAAAATTCTCGTGCCCACAAGAGTTGAGCACGGTGGTTAACGCCATGATTGATGGTCGATTGAAGCAATCTGCAACATTATTGGTGCTGCCCTTCTTATACTTGATATTCAAATGGAACTATTGCAGGTATGTGGACCACTTCTGATGGCAATCATTCTGCAATTTCCCTTGGGTCTGTATAAATTGCAGGGTTCGGTGGTCTGTGTGGATGACCGTTTCCTTCCCCAAAATGTAATGCTTCCATTTTTGGTAGGCTCGCACAATGGAATACATCTCTTTGTCATAAGTGACATACTTCTGGACTGTTTCTAAAAGTGTCTCACTGTTATATGCCACTAGATGCCCGTGTTGAGTAAGGAATGCCCCAATAGCATAGTCAGAGGCATTTGTCTCAACCTCATATGGTTGTTGCAAGTCTGGTAATGCAAGAAATAGTGCCAAGCAGAGGCGATATTTCAACTCTGTGAATGCCTTCTCTTGAGATTCAGACCAAAATAATTCTGCTTTCACTCCTCCCTTGGTGACTTGACTCAAGGGGCAAGTGATATGAGAAAATCCCAACACAAACCTGTAGTAGAAGTTGGCAAAACCTAGAAAGCTATGAAGCTCTGTCAAAGTGGTTAGAGATGGCCAATCTTGAATGACTTGGATATTGGGTGGATCCACATGCACCCAATATTCATCAATAATGTATCTCAGATACTAAACCTGGGTCATGCCAAAATTGCATTTCTCCAAATTGGCACATAACTTGTGTTGCTGAAGTGTTTGGAGAACCTGTTGGATGTGGTGGAGGTGCTCTTCCCAACTCTGACTAAAGATTAGGATGTCATCAACGTATACCACTACAAATGAGTTGGTGAATGGCCGCAAGATGTCATCCATTAGCCTCATGAAGGTTACAGGTGCATTTGTCAATCTGAAACGCATAACCAACCATTCAAAAAGGCCCTCCTTGGCTTTGAAGGAAGTCTTCCACATGTCATAGGGTTCGATTGGTACCTAGTGATATCCTGACTTCAAATCGATCTTGTTGAAATATGTTTCCCCCTTTAGTTGGTCCAGGAGGTCATCTATCCATGCAATTGGGTACATATTATGGACAGTGATCTAGTTCAGCACCCAATAGTCAATAAAGAGTCCCCAAGTCCCATCCTTCTTCTGTACCAACACAATCGGGCTCCCACAAGTCGATGAACTCAGACGGATGTGACCTTTTTGCAGTAGCTCCTGAATTTTCCTCTTGATTTCATCGTTCTGCATAACAGAGCACCAATAGATTGGTCTATTGGGCAGTGGCGCACTTGCGGTCAAATCAATGGAATGCTTAACCTGATAGTGTAGAGGAACCCCTGCGAGGGAGGTGAAGATGTCCTTGTACTTCTCCACAACCTTGTTCATTTGCAGTTGTCATGTGGAGGGGCCCTGTTTGGAGGTCGTGGCCACCATCTTCTTCTTTTCTTGAGGGTGTATCATCAAGAAAACAAATTTCCCAGTTTTGGAAATGAGCTTATTGGATTGTTTTGCAATAACCAAAGAGATGGCAGTAGGCGATGCTACCTCTGGTATCCTGTACAACTTATTTCCAAAAGTCACAATAACAGCATGGGGCCTTGATTCATACATAGAATGTTTCTTCCACAAGTATGGTTGTCCTAATAATACATCACAAAATTCAAGGGGAGCAATGTCACAAATTACATCATCTGTGAAGGGCTTGATGTTGTATGGAAGGCGACATTGTTGGCTCACGCGAAGATCCCATCCTTGGTGAAGCCACCCGATGGTGTACGGTTGTGGATGTGATGTGGTCAGTAAGCCCAGCCGCTTCACAACCTCTGCCAAAATGAGGCTCTTTTGGCTCGCATTGTCAACAATGAAATGTAGTGGGGAGCCATTTACCCACATCTGGGAGTGGAAGAGATGCTCCTCCTCCTCTCGATCTTCGGGTTCCTCCTTATGGATTTTCATGGTGGCAACGGTGGCGTTGGCCTCCGCATCGATAATCTACTTCCCTTTATCATTCCCTTTATCGATTTCTGACTCAAAGTCAGAACATGCATCTAATTCTGAAACCTTTAGCTCGGCCACCAGTGACTACTTGGCCTGGCTCTCACTTGTGTTGTAAGTGGACCTCTTATGGAACTCACACCACTTTTCCGTGTCCTTTTTTGGCTTCACAATGCTGTTCTTTGCTTGCAACTTTGGAGGGTTTTATTGGGCCACCCTGCCTTAGCTTTGTCCTTTGTTATGCAGTTTGGGGGCACGTTTCCCTTGTTTCGGATTCGCAGATCCAAAGTCTCACTTCTTCTGTTTAAACTTTTTCTCGACCTTGACGGCATATCGGTATGCCGAGTCGAGTGAGGAGATGTTCATGAATTCTATTTCTTCCTGGATGTACTTCTGTAGGCAACCATGGTATTTGAGTACCAAATGTTGCTCTCTATCCTTGATACCCAACTTTGTGCGGAGGGTATGGAAAATATGTTGAAAATAATACTGAGACGGGGGGGTGAATCAGTATTATCTAGTCCTTTTAAAAATTCTTCCTTATTTATACTTTGAATTATTTTTGCATATCAGTACCATAAAACAATGAGCATGAACAAGAAAAACAGACAGCCACATCAAAGAACACCAGATATAAGGTGGAAACCCAATGTGGGTGAAAACCACCTACTGCACTATGTCTCTATCTTCTTCCAAATTAGAAACTCCTTTTACAATGGTCTTGTACTGATGCAGTCCTTTACCAGTACGCAGACTGCAACCTGCAGAGAGCTACAACTCTCTCTCATTTTCCGGTCTCTCCTGGAAGGGAGCTACAACCCCCTACTTCTTTTCTTTCAAGGAACACTTTTCATAAATTTTCAAACTGGATCCATAAACATCAAATGATCATCAAGTACCAGTAAGTCACCTAGATAACCAGATCCACAATAACAGTAAACTAAACCCAGAACACCTTCTACGGCGTCTCCTGC
>APFE030690433.1:79058-95553 GCA_000404065.3 Pinus taeda | reverse complement strand
ATATAAGAAAGATGGATGGTAGATGGATGCTTTTCTCATGGGAGAAGGACTTATCCCTTGAGGTAGTCCATCATTATAGGGTAAAGGATCCCAAATTGTCATCCTCAACCCCATCCGGCCAAACCATTTACCAGACTTCTGTTATGGAGCTTCTAGAGATGGAAGCTTCAGCTCTAGTTTAAAAAAATTTCCATAATAGGATTGGCATGACTGGAACATAGCTTAGTTGCATTGATCGACATAGGGAATAGTACTAATCTCTGCACATCAGTGTGGGGGAGACAAATTTCATTAGCATCGGTCTTGTAAATTGGGCAAAACAAAAGTTTCAGGGGAAATGGTGCAAAAGGGAAATGATCCGCTCATGAAGAGGGACATAATGGGAGTTTCTCCATGAAGGCAAAGCATGTGGGGTTCACTATGGAGGTCCTCCAGGATCAAGGAATGGGGAGTACTGGGACAGTGAAAAAATGATGTGTAACAGATGCCCCCTAAAGCATGAAGGCCGAGCCAGAGTGAGGGATGAAATGCTTTATAAATCAGTGTGGGGAACCAGTCTGCCATCAGAAAACCTACAAGCAAGTACAAATACATATACATAAATTGATATCTTTGTCAAATGATACATGAATTGTGGCATGGACACAACCATCTAGAGAATGATCATGTGAATGGATCTAGGTATGGGCGCAACCATCCTTCAAAGAGGATCATATTGAAACCAAGGTATGGTCGCAACCATCCGATAATGAGAAGGATTACATATGATAACTCATGGTCTGGTCACAGCTAGCCATCTGAAAGGGACATGCATATCATCATAACCATGTCACACCACTTCACAACTTGGACTTTTTGTGATCTGAGTCCAGGGTCTTGTGCTCCAACACGACCCGATCAAAGTACAGATTCTAACATGTGAATAGACGTGTTGACGTCAAGCATGCTAGAAAGTCACTTGATTACCAGTCCATGATGTAAATTGTTAACAAGCGTGAGAGAAACCACCAATAATGAAAATGGCCCTCAAGGTACTATCAACACAATATATGGAATGTGAATACAGGAACTGAAGTCGAACACCTGTGAAATCACTCGATCAAAAGCCAATGATGGAACTTATCATCGAGTGCGAAGAACTTTCCATTAGGGCATGCAAGCTCTAAGGTACTGGAAGGGAGTTTCTCAGTCAACTTCCTGGATAATTTGTTGAAGTCAGCAGAAAGCAACCATGTCGAAGGAGGGCCATAATGAATCCCACATCATCGACATGAGACGAGAGGATGCAAAATGATTTTGGATGATATAGAGAAACGGAGGTAAGTGTAACTGCAGAAGGAAAACTCTTGAACATATCAGTGACACAACTGGAAGTTTGGCAGCTTTTGGATCCATGGGATCGGTGGTCATGATGATGTAGCAGAGACCAAATGGAAGGAAAAAATGAATGGCTCAAACCTAGGAAGGTCAATGATACAAAGGAGGATATCCCAACCCGAAATGAAACAAAGAGTATCATGTTCAAGAGTAAGCTGCCGACACGACTTGATAGATTTCCAAATTTTCCCCCACCATTTCTGGTGAGTACCCCAATTATTTTTTAATCAAAAGCTTGAAGGGGATAGCATATACTTGCACTATAAGATTGTCCTTCAGATGAATCCGACCTAGTAAGTTTAATGAGACCTAGGAAGGAGAAGCTCGTGTTTGTCATGATGACGAATTTGATGGCGTTTAATAGTTTAACGAGTCTGACAAAGGTTAACTTGGTATTTTTTTCATGTTTAGAGAGATTGAAAAAGACACGTAAAAGAAAACTCCACATGGTCCCTTTTTGTACATTTGTGTCTCTCGAGCCCGAAAAGGTAGAAAACAATACTTGAGAGAACCACTTGACCATTTCATTCAAGGAGTACCTTTTCCGTAAATAGTGCCTCCCAGCCTAAAAAAGGGATAAACTTATATTGGGCACACAACGTTTCGCATCCATTAACGAGTTCAAATTGACAAGGGCTCGACCATCTTTTCATTTTTAAAGGGTCAGAAAAGAGTTGAAAGTGAACCCCCCGTTTTTATTCTCTTTAACAAGTCAAAAAGGAAAAAAATACTCGACAATCTTTTCATATGGGTTTAACAAGTCAAGAAAAGAGCTGAAATATGACTCATCGCCATTGTCAAACATCCATCACATGTCCCTGCAAAAGTAAGGAAAAGTGTATTATCGAGTCCTTGAGGCAAAATAGGTCAAAAATATTTACAAAATCTGATATTTTCATGAAAAATGAATAAAAAGGGAAAAAGTACATATCTTTTTACCATTTACTATTTTACCTTTGCAGTGAAGACTTTTTACCCACTTTTGCCCTAGTTTTTTCGGAGCAGATTGCAGGAGATCCGGGAGGTCAATTGACCATCTATCAATTGCAGGAAATGGCCAAAGCACGGAGCTCCATTTCATGCCATTTATTTTTGTTTTTAGCCATTTTTAGGATTTTTAGGGAGGTTTTTGAGAAATTTTTTCGCCCTCGGTTGGTGTGATTTGTGGGCACGAGATCACACTGGTCGAGGGTTATTTGCACAACCATCCACACTGACCGGTGTGATTATTTCTAAAATAGGCACACCAACGTCGTGGATAGAGCAAAAACAATTTTTCTCAAGAACTGATCGTTAAAACTTGAATTTTATGTGTCAAAATTGATGATTGACTCAAATAAATGGCTTTTGCAGGAGAGAAATTGTCGAAAATGGTGGATTGGAAGGAAAGAGAACACGAAGATGCGGACACCCAGGCAATGAATGATCCAAATTGCTTGGATGATTTAAGGGCTTGCGGGCTCCTAAAATTTTCCTTTACACCAGGGATGCGAGCCTAGCCCGAATTGCTTCGGTACTTGATAAGCCTTTGGGACATCAATCGTGAGATTTTTGTCATTGGGGAACATGAGATGGAGTTGACAACTTCAGACATCTACTTCATCACTGGGCTATCCCGCAGAGGTGAGCCAGTGAACTTGTATGGGTCGTGTTTGATCGAGGCAAGCATACCTTCCCTGCTTTTTAAGCATTATCCTAAGGCCCTAAAATCCAAAGGTAGGAAGATCGAGATTTCCAGTGTATGGGATTTGACATTGAGGGTGCTTCTGTTGACCATCAACAAAGTGGCGGGGTCCTAGGCGGAACATGAGAATAACAAGTCAAAGTTCCTTTACGTTATTAACTACATAACTCCTACGATCTTCACTGGGCAGAGACCATGAAGATGAACATCAAGCGCCAATTGTCCAAGGCCAAGGCAAGAAATCGAAAGCAATTTGGCTTCGGATCAGTACTTGTGACCTTTTTCTTGGAACGAGTGCCATTGTTCCAGTATCAGTTGACTAAGATTGATCCTCCTACGCCACGCGATCTGCAGATGGCCCGCTGGAGTTGTTTGATGCCCAAGACCACTGGGGGTTAGCAGATTTCCGACCAACTAGCATTCTTTTCATCATTACAACAACAGAAAATCATCGTGGAGGACTAGTCTTACAACGGAATTGATTTCCATGGAGAACCGGATATGCCCTTGCCAGATGGGGAGGACTTTGATGATGAAGGTAAAAACCAAATAAAGTTTTTGATTTTGATGTTTTTAAAATTGTTTTTGGTATATGCATGCTTATAACATTTCCCTTGTGTATGCAGATGTTGGACCAGAGCGGCCAGCCAGGATGTCCCTGATAGCCAAGCACTACTCCTATCTTATTGATGTCATCGCCCCTTATCAGGAAGGGAGAGATAACAAGGAGGAGACTGTGAGGAACCTCGAGGGGTTGAATCATGGTATCCTGGAGTATGCTCAGATAGGAGACATGCCTCAATAGTACTAGAGGCACACAGTGGGAGTCTCAAATCGGATCCACCAATTGCTGATTCGTGTCGTATGAGCTGTCTTGTGCTATCATGACCACCATGCTGAGTAGTTCATAGGTCCAATACTTATACATATTTTTTGAGGCTTGCGTGCCATGGATGTACGAGGCCTGCAAGACATCGATGTTATTATGTACATACATATTATTTTTTGGGGTTTTGATGTATCAAAAATTCTCTCTTACACACACACACATATATATATGTTGTATTTTCCTGTTTATTATGGTACAAATGGTTTGTCTTATCTTTTACATGTTTCGCAAATGTCTATCCAACACGTAATTAGCTAATGCATCTGTTAATGTATTCAGGCATCTAGGAATATGATGATATGTAATATAATCAAAATGTCTTTCCAACAGATGGATATGAAGATACATTCGTAATATTTGAGGGTTCCTGATGGAATATTTCCCATTGAGTTGAAGGACGACAAGATGTGAATCTAGTTTGACAACCAATTCTCTTATACCTAGAGCAATGGCTTCTAATAATAGTTCAATGACGGCACTGTACTCAACAATGTTGTTGGTTGTACAACCTAGGTAGATACCTTAAAGGTCAATGAACTCACCATTAGGGTTATAGATAGCCCATGCCATGGATGATAGGTTCCAGGTACTATGACAAGCACCATCAGTTGTGAGGAGACGCAGACATTTGCAAAGCAAGAAAAGCATAGTAAACAGCTTGCAGGGCTTAACGAGATTATTTCCTTCATAATCAATAAGTTCTGTAAAACACATTTTCCAATATAGGGTGCGTGCCACATAGGTTTGAACTTGTCTGCCCCTAGATTATCATTAGCTTGGTCGTATAGCAGGACCAAATCACCATCAGAGAAAGCGCGGGGGGAGACCAACTGGTCGAAATGGGTTTTGACCCATTTCTTTTGTGTTTCAATGACCATGGTAGCGAGACAGAGAGTCTCATCGAGTTGTTCTAAATATAAGAGGCGTTCCTCTTGAGGTGATGTTTCAGGGAGGAGTTCAACAACTAACTTAAGTGAATGAATCTCACATTCGATCAACAATGTTTCTTCCAAACCATAAACCATCTAGAATGGTGTGAAACCGGTTGCGTCATTGGTTGAAGTTTGGTAGGCCCATAGAGCTGAAAAACGCATGAGATGCCAATTTGACTTATGCATCCCAATAGTACGTTGAAGCATGGTGACCAAAATTTTGTTCACGACTTCAAATTGGTTGTTGGCCTGAGGGTAATATGGGGTCGAGCCATCGTGGTGCAAGCCCAATGCAGATGTCAGTTCTTCCATCATGTAATCTCTGAAATGGGAGCCATGATCTGTGACAATGGCTTGGGGTATGCCGAACCTAGAAATAACATGGTTAAAAAGGAATTAAGTTGTCACTTACCATCTTCTGAATAGTAGGCATCACTTCAGCCCATTTGGTGAAGTAATCCACAACAACGATAATGTAGCCATGCTCCCTGGCCAAACGAGGGTTACATGTCATAAAATCGATGCCCCATTTGGCAAAGGGACCAACGATAATGACGGGGTGTAGGTAAGCGGGCGGGGCACGCATCTTGAATTAGTACATTTGGCATTCGTGACACTTGCAGACAACAAGAATGCAGAGTTTGAAGATGGACAACCAGAAATAACCAGCACAAAGGATTTTCTGAGCTGTAGCATAACTAAACATATGACCACCACATGCCTAGAGTGGCAATCACTGAGAGCTCTTTCAGATTCGTCAATCGTGAGGCATCGACGAAGAACATAATCGACACCGACATAGTATAAAGTATCACCAATCATGCAGTAGGGTTGAGAATGATGTTGAATCCTTTGATGATCATCTTTGGTGAACACCGACCGAAACGTGTGATATCACCGTACCATGGATCAAGGGTGCTAATAAAGAAAAAGGTCTCATTTTGGATTTGTTCATTTGCACTAGCAGGGAGAGCTTTAGAGGGAAGGGAACAAATCAATTCAGCGAAAACAAGTGACTTCTTAGATTTGGCCATAGTGAAGACAAAATCGAATTCTTGCAAGATAATGATCCATTTATAATACTTTCCCCCTAGCAACTGATGAGTTAGGATGTAGGTCATAAGGTTGCATTCAGAAATCACTATAGTCATTCGTAATAGAATATAATGCCGAAAAAGTTGATCAGCCTGGACGGTGGCCAAAGTCAACTTCTCGACATGTGCATAACATGTTTTGGTGTCGAGGATATTTCGACTCAGGTAGCAAATCATGTGTTCAACACCTTCATCATCATCTTGAACCAACACCATAGCTATGGTGCTAGGGGATGCGGCTAGGTAAAGGAAGTAATCTCGATAATAGTTTGGTGGATGTAACAGAGGAGTATTTATGAGGACAACCTTAAGATCATCAAAATATTTTTGGGCTATCTCATCCCATGCAAAGGGTGTTCCTTGTTTGAGCAACTGGGTAAATCCTATAGCTAGCCCAACATAGTTGGGTATAAAACGATGAAGAAAATTAGCCTTTCCCTGGAGGCTCTGGATTTGGTGCAGTGAACATGGAGGGGGCAAGTTTACAATGGCCTCAACTTTTAGCAGATCCAAGTGGATTCCATCCTTGGAAATGATGAAGCCGAGGAGTCGTCCTGATTCCACGTAGAAAACACATTTCTGTGGATTTAACCGGATGTTATAGTGTCTGCAGTGTAGAAAAATTTGCCGAAGGTGGTTTGGGTGATCTCGCTGCTTATGAGAATGGGAAGGAAGGTCATCCAAGTAAGGTAGGACAATGTTGCGAATATCATGAAACACATAGGACATTGCCCGTTGAAATGTGGGCCCTACTTTTTTGAGGCTGAAAGGTAGCTTCTTGTACGCGAACGTACCCCATGGGTAGATAAAGCTTGTCTTCTCTTGGTAAACCAGTGTGATATTGATCTGTTTATAACCAGAAAATCCGTCCATAAAGGAAAATATCTCACTCTCGGCACATTCATCAATGATTTGGTCAATGAAGTGAGTAGGATAGTTGTCTTTAGGATAGGCACGATTAAGATCTTGATAATCCACGCAAACACGGATCGTGCCTTGTTTTTTAATCATCGGGACAATATTGGACACCCAGTCTATAAGGGAAATGGGATAAATGTACCCAACTTTGAGAATATTTTTGACTTCGCCCTTAATAGCGGCGACCTTCCTAGGGTGCACCAGATGAAGCCATTGGAAAACGGGCTTCGCATTCGGATACGTGGGTATTTCATGCACCACAATGTTGGGATCAATTCCAGACATTTCTTCGTAAGACCATGTAAAAACATCACGAAATTCTTGAAAAAGATAAGTATATGCCTTGATCTCATCTGGAGAACAAGATACCCAGATATCAATGTGTTCCACGACACCGAGTTTGATAGAAATGTCAATCGGCATCATTTGGTTAATATTACCCAAATTTCCTTCCAACCATAAGTCATGAGTAATAGTCGATGGTGGAAATGGAGAAGAGGACTCTTCGAAAGAGGTAGACATGACCGCTGGGTGAGGTAGGAACGAGGAGCAATGATGGGTATCAATCCATGGCGGTTCCTCAAGAGATGTGATTTCCATGATACCTTCATCAGCGAGGAAAGTCTCGAGTAAGGGATTGGATGATTCCAAAGTGCCAAGCTAGGGGGATTAAGAATACATATCGAGAGAGGTCTTCAAGATATGAGAATCAAAGGATGTAGATTTCACAACCGAAACAATTCCTATGTAATTGACTTCGGTGGGACTAAGCAACATGACATCGCCCCAAACATCAACCAGATCTGGCACAGGTATGACCCAAGGATCAGATCTTGCTAAGATCATGTTGACAAAGGCAACATGAGGAGGTGGTTGTGGAAAAAATCCCATGGCATAATATTTGAAGAGACCTGCCCCCACACTCTCAAAGGGAACACCAAAGTGCTTGACATACGAAACATTGCCATCAGAAGAGGAAGAGGCAAAGAAAGACAGTTATCAACAGTGATAATCCTCCCTTGATGGGGAAAACGAATCACATGAAACAAAGAGGAGGCCATGGCATGCATGGAATGAGTCCAAATTTGGCCGAGTAGAAGATTATAATTGAGATTGGCATCAACAATCTCTACTTCAACTTGCACTATCTTGCCTTCCAGGGTGATGGCAAGGTTGGGTAAGACACCAAAGGGTCGCAAATCACGCCCATCGAAAGCTTCCAATGTGTTCGAAGATTGGTTCAGTGCAGGGGAACCAATAGCCTTCCAACACGCAATTGACATGATGTAGGTAGAAGCACCTTCATCGATGACAGTGCGGTGGATGGTCTTTTCATTAATGATTACCTGAATAAGAAAGGCAACCTGATGAGGGAGTCTTGGAACATGGTTCTCTAAATCAAAATAGATCAAATTAGAATCGGTGGGATCAATGCCCCTGATAGCTAACATCAAAGATTTTCGCTGCGATGGGTAGCTTTGGAGTACCTCGAGAGCCAACATAGCTGATGACGCCTGAGCCAAATCTTCAACAATATTGTAATGTTGAGTGGCTCAGGCATTGGCATTATACGAGTATTTCCGTAGCACACCTTGAGAGGGTGGTTGTGTAGTGGAATTACGGTTAGAACACTCAATTTGCAGAGGGCCAGAACTCAGGGTAGAAGAAGGTGGAGCTTCTTTTTCTTTACCTGCTATGGGAGTTGGAGTTTGATAATCCTTCGATCGGGTAGCCACAGTAATGGGTGTGCTCATCATGAACACTTGAGATCCAAAGGAGGTAGATCAGGGTTGTTCTACCATATGAGTCTACCGAGACGGAAAATGCTCTTTAAGGACAGTAGGGGTCCCTTTGATCAAACGACTAACTTCGGATCATCATGGAAAATCCTTAGTATAATGATCCTCCTCATAGATGAGATAGGGATACTTGAGTTTTTTTTGCGAGGATTCGCTAGCAGATGATTTAGGAGGACCCTGTTTCGGGGCATTGTCTTTAGCTTTACCTTTGCCTTTCTTTTTTCCTTTTGAGGATTTGTCTGCTGTAGTAGACTGGATAACATGGACCTTTGAGGTTTTACCAAGGCCTGGAGGGTTTTGGGACGAATTGTTGGGAGCAGTATTCGAGACTAACTTATGTTTGGAAGAAGGTTTGGCAGGGACCTTAGATACTGAACCAATAACTCCATCAACGAGAGGAACATCAAGTAACTTCGATGATGTGGGATGGATGATGGTCGTGGAGCATTGGGTAATAATTGGTATAAGGTGCTAGACTGAGAGTAGACCAAGTCCAAGTACTGGGCATGAGTGATGGCTTACTCTTCAGTGACGCATCCACCCATGGCTATATCTTGAGCAATTGGGGCTACGAATGATTTGGTAAACCATTTGATGAGCAACTGATCAGGTATTTCAAACTTGATCAGTCGACATCTATGTCTCCATTCATGGATATGATCAGAGATGCGTGTCACATTGTCTTGCTTAAGCAATATGAGCAGATAGGTGCCCATTTCATAATGAACCGATAGCTAAAAATGTGTGAGAAAGGCCATGGCTAACAAATTGAAGTCATGAAAAGTACTTCGAGGTAGCTCGATGTACCATTTTGTTGTGGCACCCGTGAGGGTTCATTGGAAAAAATGAAGATGAATGGAATCATCCATGTATGAGTTCGACGAGCACCAGAGGTGATATGTCATCACATCGGCCTGAGGATCTTCTTTAGCTTTTCCATCAAACTTTGGGAAATCACTTAGTATCTTGGATGACACCGAAGGCCAGTACGATGAATGAAGAATTGGATCATTCATAAGATGCAATACATCCAATAACTCAATTGTAGCCAAGAAAGGTAATTGAGTGTTAAAAGGAATGGGAGGTAGGAACCCATCCCTACTGGTAAGGATTTTGACCCCACAGTGGGGGATTTTTGCCATATGGCATCTGAGGCTGCCCCCATTGCAGATTACCTTGACCAAAAGGAGGATTCAGACCTTAAATACCTTGAAACTGCCCATGCACAAGTTGTTGATAGGCAACGTATGGGTAAAAGGATGCTGAGCCTATTGACCTTGGACATATGGGTATGGGATTTGTTGTCCTGGAACATAGGGTTGTTGGGCCTGTTGTCCCTGAACAAGAGGGTTTTCGACCTGCAGTCCTTGGGCATAAGGTTGATACACGTGTTGCCCTTGGACGTAGGGATTTTGTACCTAGTGCCCTTGGTCGGCAAGATTCTAAACCTGTTGTCCTTGGACAAGAGGATTCTGCACCTGCTGCTGCAGGACTTGACCTTGAACCTGTCCCTGTAAGAGTTGCCCTTGTTGATAGGTATACAAGGGTTGCTGCTGCCCAGGTTTGTTTTGCTGACCTTGTAGTTGCAAAATTTGTCCCTAGCCCTGCGAGGGTATGGGTTGAGAGGTATGCAGAGCATATTGCATCTACTACTGCATGGCTTGCTACAATTGTTGAAAGGATTGACCTTGGAGTTGTTGCAGGTGACCTTGCTATGGGATAATCTGCCCTTGCTATTGCATGGAAAGCCCTTGCTACAACAAAGGTTACCCTTATGATAACAAAGGCTAGCTTAGTTGTTGTAAAAGTTGTCCTTGCTATCGCAAGGGTACTTGAATAGTGCCAGAGAAATTACCAAACTAAATCTGGTGGTAGCCAGGCTGGATGTATTGCCCAAATGGGATGGTGTAAGGTTGATTAACCAATCCTTGAGAACCGTATGGAATGTAAGGATTTTTGTATTAGACCTAAGCCCCATAGGGCTGCTAATACTAAACATTTCTCGATCCAGATGGACCACCAGGATTCTAAACCTATTGGTACTGAACATTGTTTGATCCAGTAGGGTAGTAAATAATACTAGAAGAGGTCTGGTTTATACCAAGCATGTAAGCTTGTGAGCCACTCACATTAGTGGCACCTGACACCACAGAGACATTCAGATTCTACCCCCCAGGTGGTGGCACAATCTAGCCACTAAATAAAGGGACAGAAGAACTAGCAAAGAAAATATTTGAAACCGCTGGTTGAGACTGACTCGTAACTAGGATCGGTGATACAAGAGTGTTCAGGATGGTGGGTTGCATCGAGATTGATGTAACAACTAGTTGGGAATTCATGTTCATGACAAACGGACCTGATGTAGGCCTGATGCCTCATGCCCAAACATAATTATGGTAGAGTGATGAGGCACTAGGTGTGTCTAAAACCAAGTTTCCCAAAGACACATATCCAAGTGGCAAGTTGGCGGGAATACCTTCTGAATAAGGGAAACACTCGGGAGGGAAATGCAACTATGATTCTTCCCCCTCAACAGTGTGTGGGGTTGAGACTTCAGACTCATTGGGAAAGGTGACTGGAGCATCGCCTTCGACTTCCATGTTTGAAAACAAACGATGGCGAACAGTTGAACGTGCACTGGGGGATAGTTCCAAAGGAATACCCGGTTGATCGTACGGACTGTAAGGGCACTGTGTTGATATCTCAATAGCATCAAACAGAGGGTTCGGAGGATGGATAACTACTCCAAGCTGATCGTCAGTAGTCAGCAAGTTCTCTGGAGTTCAAATGGGATGATTAGGAGATTCCAGGTCAAGATCAACAGATGACCCTGAATCAAAAGTAGGCAGAGGACGATATGATAATGGTTGAACACAAAAAAATTGTGAGTTCAACATTGTGGTCCTCAAATGGCTCTAATAACTCAGGAAGTGGCTCCTCGGACAATATTTTGGATGGAGGAGAGGAAGAGGAAATGGGTGAACCAGATGGTTTAGCCACTATTACCTTGTCTTAGTCAAAAGAAAAAAAAACTTCAAGGCTTTAAAAATGTCCTTTTGAGGGAACTCACGATTTAGTCAAAAATCTAATAGGATGTTTTGGATCATGGGAAATCAATTATTTAAGAGGCATAAATGACTAATGTTCTTTCATTTTTTAAGAGTCGAGAAAGAAACAAAGATGACTCTATCACTTTCGATTGGAAACGAGCTCGAAAGAACAAGTGCTCAAATGATCTTTAAGTTTAATGAGTCAAAAAGATCAAATGACTACTCTTGATGATCTAGGTAAACAAGATTACCAGGCAACCATGAACTGCATAATACCTCCTAGTGAACCAAGAAATATGAGTAGGCAATCTCCCCGAATGATATGTTCGGTGTATCACGTTCGCAAGGCGGCTAACTTGGCTTCCTAAGGATAAAAGGATTGCAGCCTAGTGGGGTCCCTCATTATATACGCAATGGTATGGGGAGAAAAAATCTGTGCTAGCATTGTCTAATGTAGAAGCTAATGACAGATACTAGGTTTACAAATGCCGGAACACGTCTCTAGCCTACACATTTTAGATGTGATCATTAATGTCAAATGCACCTTAGGTTAATTGAATTCGTTTTAGAGTTGTTCTTGAGTTAAGTTTTAGTTTTCAGATCTTAGCAATGCTACTCAAAAAAATTAAAATGAAACTAAATGGGATAAGATCCTTTCAATTCGATGAAATGCCTGCACTAGAGAGGGTAAAAACTACTCAATCAAATGCAAACAATCAAGCAATTGAAAACGAAATGATCTTTCACTGCTTCACTTTTTTGAAAAATAAAGTAATGAAAAATGCATTCCAATTCCTAATTTCCTGACAAGAACTTATCTATCAGTCCTTTCGAAATGAAAAAAATTATCTTCCTTTTCAAATGCTGATGCAATTCTAGTTTTTAAGAGATGTGAATCATGATGATGCAACAAGCTAGAATTTCATATTTTCTCATGAAACAACAAAACAGACTTTTTGTACACAATATTTCAATGAAATGTTTTTTGAGACTATGAGCTTTTCAAGCAGATGCAAACATGAAAAGAGAAGTTCATTCAGATCAATGAAACATTGACTTTACCAAACACAAGACCGACAATGTAATCTATGCCCGAAAAAGACGTTCAAACTAGTAAACAAAACTTTTTCAAACTTGTGCAAAAAGAGGCCAAATTTCTAGAGAGGACCAACAAACAAATGCAAGGAGCAAACACGCCTACAACCAAACTCGATGAGTCCACAAGCTGTTGAATGGACAACTAACTAGATGTCCTAGTGTCATTTGCCACTCAATGGCAATCAAACGACAAGATGACAAACCTACAAGCAAGCAAAACCCAAACGAAAAGTAACTTTCTAATCAGGGATAAAATAGTCAAAAGGCTCATAGGGTCGAAAACACAATAGCAGAACACACTGGCCAAGGCTGGGGTCTAGCCCTAATCTTCACTTATAAGGATCAACGCGACATCCTAACTGACAACAAGCACCAGAGGTGGGTCAGCGCGACTGTTTCTCAAAAATTCACGCTGGTTGGCACGACTGTCAGCTGATTAAACGCATTGTCCAAGGGAACTAAGGAAAAATAAAAAAAATAAAAAAATTCAAAACAAGGACCAGATCTGCTACTATGGATTTTAGATTTAGGCTAGTAAGCAGGAGAAAAGAAACAGAACAAAAGGGAAAACACAAAACTAGCAAAATTCTCATGAAATCATGGAATCCAAAACAAACAAAAGGATGGGATCTCCCCAGTGGAGTCATCAATTTGTGGTGGAGTAAAATTATAAGTGTGGACATGAACGAATTACTCTAGCCCAATAATGGTTCTAGCCACAATAGATACATTCTATGGAAGATTTCCTTAGGTTAGAATCAATCAAGAGGACCTACCTCTTGGTCACTTATACTGCTTGATGATGTCCTTGCTTACTCCAACAATCTCTCACTTCCTTCTTCAAGCTCATGAAACAAGTAAATAATAACAACACACAAATATAATAATAGACAAAATTACAATTCAACCTACTTAATAAGTGAAGAAGCATTAAGACACGAATATGTAATATTACAAAACATGTAGGAAATCAATCGATAGTTTCATATATTAATATCCAAAGAGATATTACAACCATTCGTCTTGACTTCGCAGTCTTCCACTGACAAGACCAGGTTCCCACACACTTCTACTGGCACTTCATGATGGCTTCAAACAACAATAGTTTAAAGACTCTTCCCTTTAGGTTTCACTCCAAACCAAATACACTTCTCCCTCACACAACTAGATGGCTAAAACTAGTAATAGCTTGCTTGTCTAAAATTGTATATTCACACTTAGCCAAAACTCTAACTTTGATTTTCACACTAGTTTGTGCTTGGGAAGAAGGGAGGTTTATATAGGAAAGATGGATGGGAGATGGGTCCTCTTCTCACAGGAGAAGGACTTATACCTTGAGGTAGTTCCATCATTATAGGGGAAAGGAGCCCAAACTTTCATCCTTGACCCCATCCAGCCAAACCATTTACCAGACTTCAGTTACATAGCTTCTAGAGATGGAAGCTTCGGTTCTAGTTTAAAAAACTTTCCATAACAGGACTGGCGTGACTGGAACATAGCTCAGTCACACTAATCAGCGTAGGGAATAGTGCTAATCTCTGCACATCAGTGTGGGGGAGACAAAGGTCATTGGCACCGGTCTTGTAAATTGGGTAAAACAAAAGTTTCAAGGGAAATGGTGCAAAAGGGAAATGATCTGCTCATCAAGAGGGACATAATGGGAATTTCTCCATGAAGGCAAAGCATGCGGGGTTCATTGTCGAGGTCCTCTAGGATCAAGGAACGGGGAGTACAAGGACAGTGACAAAATTTTGTGTAACACCCCCTCAATCCTGGCAACAAGGAGGAGAGGGTCAAACCATTCACATTAGTCCTATCTTGCACATGTGTTGTCATATCCTCATACATATTCACCTCACCATATATCACAGCCACCCTTTCCTCCCCTACCTCAACAAAGTCAACTGATGCCATCATTAGCTTTACCACAACCTTTTCAACCACCCCAACTGCCTACTCAACCATTACCAAATCCTAATAATAAGGCGGTGCAATCGATCTGTTCTTTTAAACTGACCCCTTCTCTTATGTTGGAATTATGAGACAAGTGTTGTCCTTGATGGCAAATCACACAGATGATAAATTATAGTGCAGCAAAGTTATTTTCTGGTTCCATAGGTGCGAACCTAAAGTTCACGGACTTTCATGCAGAGAAAAGTTCATGCACTTTCATGAAGAGAAAAGTTCCTTTCATGTAGAGAAAATCTCACGCACTTTCATGCAGAGAAAAGTTCCTTTCATGTAGGAAAAAGTTCACGCACTTTTATGCAGAGAAAAGTTCACGCACTTTCATGAAGAGAAAAGTTCCTTTCATGCAGAGAAAAGTTCACGCACTTTCATCCAGAGAAAAGTTCACACACTTTCATGCAGAGAAACGTTCACGCACTTTCATGCAGAGAAAAGCGCATGCACATGGGAAATATTATGGTTGGTTCATGGTATTTAGTCCTTGGTATTTGAACCTATGGTTTTAGGCCATGGTATTGCATCCAAAAGTGTTGATCCCAAGTATTGGGTCCATGGTATTGAATTGTTATGGTTTTTGGTCTATGGTATTGTGAAAGGCTTAAGGCTATAAAAGAGGAAGGAGATCATTTGGCAAGGCATCTTCTGAATTATTGAATATCTGATAAAGTGCTAGATCTAGAATACTGTGATTGGGTTATGGTGCAGATCTGAATTTGAATGAAGAAGGAACCTGAGTGCAAGGAGAAGGATAAGTTCTATTGATGGGTCAAAATCTTAAGGCTGGAATAGTGGTATCTCTATATAATTTTGATTTTTGATATGTGGCGCACGCTTGATCTATAAATCTGATAATCTGGGTTAACTAATATCTGAATGTTTGAAAGAATGAATTTATAGATCTGCATGCAGGTTTCTGAATAATGAAGTAGCGTACACCTCTTGATTTATGTTCTAGCTGCTTCTGTTTATTGCTACAGTGTTCTAGGTTCAGAATTGGGGTGTGATTTCTGTTATTATGATCTGGGTACAGTCATCAGAGAAGTGTTTATTTTGATTCAGTTTTGATTGGTGAAAAGGTGATTGGTTGATGCAGAAATTCTTGATGTTTGATTGATGTTATTTCTGGATCCAGTCTGAAAATTTATGAAACATGGTCCCTGGAAGAAAGAGAAGGTAGTAGCCTTCTATAGGTTAGCACCTACGTACTAGTATCTTAGCTAGTACAAGAGCAAAGGGGGTTGTAGCTCCCTTCTAGGAGAAACTGGAAAACGAGAGAGGGTTGTAGCTCTCTGCAGGTTGCAACCTGCGTACTGGCAAAGGACTACACCAGTACAATATCATTGTAAAAAGAAGTTTCTTTGAAAGAAGATAGAGACATATTGCAGCAAGTGGTTTTCACCCACATTGGGTTTCCACCTTATATCATGGCGTTCATGTATGCTTCTTGTGTGTGATGATCTGTTCTGTTTTACTGCACCTGCTTACTGTACATATGGTTAATGAAGTTCTGATGCACTAACTAAAGATCAACATTTAATGGATTAACTGAGTATTATGGATATACACTAATTGCATTAGACACAGTTGCGTATACACGTGGGTTCCCTTAATTGAAGTAGCATATATGTATCTAAGTATGGAAATGAAAAAGTTTTATTGATTTGATAATACTGATTCACCCCCCCC
>APFE030690433.1:36073-49777 GCA_000404065.3 Pinus taeda | reverse complement strand
TACCCATCCATGACATTATCATACCTTGGCAAATTTGAGTGAACTTGGAAGAAAGTTTACTGTTTGGGTGAGTTTTTTGTGTAAACTGCCCGAATGACTGCGCACTTCCCCAGAAAATCCACGCACCACCCAGAAATCCACGCCTGTGTATTTTCCTTCAGCAAAAATCTCCTCTCAGAGCCGCGCACTGCCCAAAAATCCGCGCACACTTATGAAATGACCGCGCACCTTCCCAGGCACTGAAATTGCTGACCGTTGCCACGAAATCGCCTTCTTTGCCTCTAGCATGAAAATTTCACTCTCAATTGCACAATAAGAGTGACTAAAGAGGGAAATTAGCTTTTATAGGGTCATTTTAAAAAAAATTTAACTTTAGAACCCACTTTCTAATGTTTTCAATTTGCTTTTCTTTTTAACACTGTTTAGAGTCTTTTTGTCCTGAAATGAGCTCTTTTGATGCGTGGGACTCCGTTCTTTTTATAGGTTGACCATTTGATGGACTGTGGAGAAGGAACCAGGGTTGTTGCCGGCACTTTTGCAAACTTCTGAGAATTTCTTTATTTTTACAAATTTGACATGACCTTGGACTTAAAAACAGGGTTTTTAAATCCAAAGTATAAAATGATCTGTAACTGATGAAAATAACTATGAAACATATGTACATACCTCCTTCTGGCTCGCTGGACACTTACTGACCTTGACTCATGACCTTGAAGTGATTTTGACTCAAAACCCTAGACCTAAGACCTGGGACCTCAAGACAAAAATAACAACAAGTATGACTCAATTACATTGTAGTATAACCTCATCCAGCAAAAGCCAAGAAGGGAACAAGGACCTTCTCCTCCATTCAGTGTTATGGCATGCCTAGTGGGATGCAAAGTTTGACACTGATGAGACACCTAACTATGCATATGCAAAGAGCTATTGATCGCTGATGGAGGGCTTAAGACCGACACTAACAGTATCTATGGGCTGGAGGTACTGAACTAGACTTTGAAAGTATAAGGGACAGTGCAGAAACAGAAAAATACAGAGCTAGAAGGAGAGGTGAAGGAGAAAAAACGCCAAGTGAAAATATGGAAATTGCAAGCATCCAAGTGCTACGGTCATCTCAAAACGCTGACAAAATTGCTCAAGAAGGCTCAAGGCAAGAAGAGAAAGACAATTAAAGAAGGAATTAACATACAAATATAGGGCTGAAAGAAGGTTCTCTTGTTTTGGTTTTTTTGCAATAGGTAAAGGTTATGTGAGGACACACAACAAAATAGGGATGGGAGGATGTTGGTAGGCTAAATTGTCCTATTTTTTAACCTCTATCCTACTCTAGAAACATGACCTAAACCTCTATTTTAACCTAAGAACCTATTCATTCCTGTACTTTTCTCTAAAATAATGCACATTACTGCACCCTCTTTGCATTTTCATATTTAAAGGTTTGTCATGGACTTAATTACTTATTTATGGATTTAATACCTTTAATTATTCTTGCAACTAATATTTGTCTTTCCTAAAGTATTTGATAAGCAAACATATTAATCATTATGGTAGTATGGTTGAGTGCAGGTAAGATTCCTACACCAACTGGCAGATTCCTGCACTCCCACGACAGCTCACCAACTGACGCATATCTTTGGTAAAGGATCGGTTGACCTCAAGTTGGGCTCAGAAAGGGAGAGAAATCAATGGATGAAGATCAAGACCTCAACTAGGTACCTTAGAATAGCATTTTGTAAACAATCGAAAGGCTTAGTTAAGCTATTGTTATGATTTTGTTACGACCATAGGCCTAAAGGCTTGTATATAATGTAAAATTATGATAGGAATTAGGAAGCAATGCCATGGTTAAAAAAAAATTAAGAGACTGTAGTTATTTTGGAGTATCACCTCTCTGGGTAGGATTGTAGATCCAAGATGCATTTTTTCTTTTGAAACTAATATAAAGGAATGTGTTAGTATGTAGTTTTGTTTCCTATTTGTGTTATGATGAATCTTTGACCAACTGCATTTCTCAATTTCTTAACAGGGAAATGAGCTAGTTGGCCAAGGCTCAGCCAACTCAGTTCATTCTCCCTTTCTTTAAAGGTGTGTTAATTTATTTTAGAGTGCAAGCATGAATTTGTTATTACTTTGATCTTTCTCACAAGTTACAGATTTGATTTCTTTTATAGTTATTGTGTTACAGATCTGTGGTGTGTGTTGAAGTGGACACTAACTACTCCTCTGCCTCTTATAGAGGATTCTTAGTCCATTCTATCTGGTTCTTATACTTTTCTATCTCTGGTTTGTTGTGTGAAAATAAGCAGTAGATTTATTTTCAAATCTTAACTTAGACATGAACCCTAATAGATTATATGACTAGGTGACACTAAGGCTAAACTACATCTCTTTTAGTAGCTTATCTGCTTCTTCCCCTACTACCCTGTTGTGGCAAATGAAAGGCCCTATTTGTGTTTTGATATTGAATTGGGACTTCTTCTTGCAGCTACAAAGTAGATCTCATCCATATTGAGCATTTTCCTGATGTATTCTAGAGAAAAAAATCCTCATTGAGAGGAATTTTTTGCAGCTTGTAAGGGGCAATCTCACACCCAAATATCCTTAGTTATGTATAATTCTGATAGAGGTACCAATCCCCTGTCTAGACTTGGTATGATAGCTACAAAAATTTCTTAATTTATTCACTGATCCTTGGCTTTGACCTGCTGCTTAGGAGACTGAGCGTTGGATGTACAAACATCTCTATGTGGTATCAACACATACACTCAGATCTGGAAGCAGACTTCCAGCTCTCAAAGCAGGCTATTGTTAGCCTTTGATTCAAAGAAAGGCAACATGAAAATGGCATTCCTCCAAGCACATATTCCCCGGCCCAAGGTAGCATCAGACTACAAGAAGACATCATTTGAATTTGATGTGAAAGACATACATCCCATTGACCAAATGGAGATGCACAAGAAGACTAGGAAGATGATTTCGTCTACTCTCACTAACTCTACTATGAGTTTGTCTAAATTGTAGGTTACATTGGCCAATGTTAAATCACAATTGAAGATGGAGAAGGTCTCTACACTTGCCAAAGACACAAGGATCAAAGCTTTGGAGGAATTCATGATCAAATTAGGTTATGATCATGCCAATATCAATGTTGAGGAAAAAGAATATAGACATAGCAGCATTAAGGAAGGAGTTGAAGTTACTAGCCACAAAAGATCCTTAGGCCAAGGACATTGAAGAAACATAGACACAAAAGGAATATATGATGAAGGTCATGATGGAGCAGAGTGCACAGTTGAAGCAAATGGAGATAGAGATGGAAAATATGATCAAAGAAAAGGAGAAAGCTGCCAAAATGTGTATTGTCCCTTTGAAAGAAATCCCTATCACAACCATTCCTTCAGCTATATCCTCTACAACAAGAATAGGGGCAGATGTTGATCAGTTGGAAAATGTGGTACAGAACATGTCTCTCCAGACTGAAGAAATAAACAAATTGCAGGCTCAAGTCAATCTTCTACAAGATTAGAAGGCAAATATTGAGACTTTCAATGCAGAAGAGCTACAAAGAGCTCAAAACCAGGTAGAAGTATGGAGGAAGTCAACAATTGAGTCCTCTATTGGCCACACACTAGCCCAAGTTAAAGAAATTATATGGAACAATATCATTGAAGAAATAGATGAAATCTAGCCATGTATCTAGATTATATTTGAACAGAAAGAGTTGATGGAGAAATCCAAGCAAACCATTTCCACTATCAATGCTGAATTGGGAGAAATTCCTGCCACAACCAACAACGTCATAAAGTTTCTCAATTCAAAAAAAATATATGAGCTGGATGATTTGGGAGTAGATGAGAGAACAAAAGCAATCTTAGAAGTAAAGAAAGTTAGAACAAAGAAGAACTTGGTTGTGCAGCTAACAGAGAAATGTCACACTTTGGAGGTAGCAGTTAACATGTTTTGAATAGAAGCATTGAACAATAAAGGTCTGCCTTCTTTATTTGTGATCAATGACAAATTTATGACCAGGGAATATTACAAGAAGAAGCTCCAACACATTGCAAATGATACAACATAGTCTTCCCACATCAAAGGTGCTATGACAGGGAGAGATTTTTATGAAGCTATCAGCAACATGAGTTTCATCCAACATGAGATAAAACACATTTTTGTAGTGAAACCCACTTTCACTCAGTATACCGAGGTAGATGAGGTCTACAACAAGGTAATAAAAATTTCCATTCCAGATGAGGAGTGGTGGGATAAGTTATGTGAATTCCAGGATTAAAAGAACAGGTCAGCATCACCAGCGCAACACCTGAATAGTGGCCACTCAACAATTGTTCTCCACCAAAGCAGTGCCAGATCTCCAGATCACTTCACCATATTCACCTCTTTTGATTGCATTATTTCATATCTGTTATTTTGAAGTTAATAATATAATTCCATGTTAACAAGGCATTAATTGTAATCTTTTTGTAAATTTTGTTTCAATACTTCATTTTGTCGAAGTATTGAGGGTTGGTTCTTGAACATTGTAACTCTTTCTATCAAGCATTGTACTTTCTCCGCGTTGCAGGAGCACCATTAATAAAATACTTTTCATAGGATACTTGTGTTATGAAATACTGGTGATGTTTTCCTACTATAATTGTGTTTTCATTGTTATTCTCTTTGTGTTATGCATCTGGAATCTAATTGTAAAACAAGAGATGTGAAAAATAAGATATGTTTTTGAACACCTTATTTGGACTGCGTTTATAACCTGTATGTTTTCTTCTAAAGTCTGATTGATAAATTCTTAAATTCTTTTCAATCCATGTTGAAGCACACCTTTTCTCCATTCCATAATTTAATTTAAAAGGTGTAGTAAATCTAGCTAGATTTACTTATGATTACTCCTTTGAACTTTTGGTGCAACATCTAGTTTTATTTGACTCCATATCCCAATGGAAAGAAACTAATTTGCTCAAATCAACCAACCAAACCAATCAACCAAATTCAAACAAACAACCAAGCATAATCATAACTAGCATAAAATCAATTTAAAAACCAAGTTAAACCATAAAGAGAGATCCCTCTATGAAGCTGGCAGGGCTAGATCCCAACTTTCAAAAGTGGTTTGGTGTTGTCGAATGTATTTACTCCCACAACCTCAAAAATTTAGAACTGTAATAGTGTGTAGGCTTAGAAGTATTTCATTTCAATTTACATAAGCTTTTATTTTAATTATTGATTTCATTTTTGCGAGATCGGTACAAGCATGCTACCTGTCCAAGCATGCTACATGTACTAGTGCAATTATGATTCTGCAATTCGATTTCATTGGTTCAGTTTCGCAAGTCTTTTATTCCTTATTTTTTCACAAGAGTTCTTTATTCCTTCATGCAATATTGATGTTTTTTTCTAAAACTAAGGGCATTATTAATATCTGAGGTTCCCCTTAAGATTTAATTGTGTTGTGATGAATATGGAATAAACGTTGTAGTAACTTACAAGTTTGTGCTTGCACTGAAGACTTTCAAAGAAAGGATTGAATTTCATTATTAATTATTGAATGAACCCTCTAAGTTAAAACATAAAAAGGTAGATCTAAATTACATGCAAAACTATCTTAGGGAAATCCTAATCCACACAACTAGATGATTTCTGTAATTATATAGAAGAGTTTTCTGTTTAAAAGAAATATTTACTTTAACTTTTGAAAATCATTTCCTATCTAGAATCTAAGTTTGGTTGAAGCATCTTTCTGCTTGTGAGAATTTACTTTTAATTTTTTTTTTCTTTGCACTCTATTTCACTTAATACTCTTTTTATCCTTAGAAATTAATCTAGAAACCGAGTGCAAAAACATTGATTATCGGGTATAGGAACCTCAAATCTGGTACAAGATCAGAGTGTTCTAACATGAAGACTTAAAACTCATGCAAAAAGGTTAGAACTTTAGTACAATTACAAAACATCCTTTCGGTATCTAAACCTCATTCTAGTGCAAGCACAATGTTCTGGTACAGGAACATTTTTGTAGTACAGGAATAACAATTTAATGCAGGCAAGAATATATTTAAAGAAGACATATACATTGAATAACTTATTTATCAAACTATCTCACTGAAGGTAAATGTAAAGGGTCATTTCATTAGTTAATATTGTTCACAATGAATTAGGAATCCATTTTAGCTTCTACAAAAGTAATTTTCATTTATTCCAACACCAGACTTTCTTTGAGTATCAATTTCCACTTGATCATCATTCTTTTCGATTCTATAAATTTGTGGATTAAGAAGTAGGAATACAATTAGAGAAGGTTCATATAATTTCTTGGCATTTCCTGTGCTATGCCTCGAAGTGTACGAAACCCCGGGTTGACAAATTAAGTGTTGAAAGGAGATTTCTTAACAACAATTTCTGCACCCAACAGGAGCCATCACCATTTTACCAAAGATAAGTATCTTACTCCATGTATTATCTTTTTTGTTTGGTTTCCTCTCCTATCAAGATGTGTTTGGATTATATGCTAATAACCTTTTATATTTTCTGTGTTAGGAAAGCTTGTTGAATACTCAAGGGTTATGGAGGAGACTTCAAAGGATAGACTTGAAGCATGGAAGGAGTTCTACCCTTCAAGAATTGATTTCATACAAGGTTTTTTAATGAACAACTCGAGGTATGTATTAAATTATAAGCTTTTTTAAAATGTTCTCTTCATACAAAATGTACGGTCATTATTTCTTTTAAACTTTTCTTTACATTACTAACATTATTATGTATGGGGTTTTGAATCACAAAGATTCTTGTTACAGTGATTAATCATTAGATTGAATCTACCCTCATTATATTAGCATTTTTTTGGAACCCTAAAAATTTTCACCATAAAACCCTAATGTAAGGGTATGTCGATGCTAATATGGAAACCCTAGTCTACTTAGGGTTGTTGATGAAATATAGAATTCCTATTCTTTTGATATTTTGGTATTGTTATGATAAAATCCCTAGTCCTTTAAGGTTTTAAATCTAAACTTATGTATTGAATCCATAGATATTTAGGCTTTGATGAATTAGTGTTTATGAGAAAAACCCTTATAATATCTATAGTAAGATACTAGGAATGAAGCCCTAGGTGTATGTTCATTTGTTTGATCGAAATCCCAACCTAGTCAAAATTGTTGTATGTCTAACTTTAATGTGTTGATATTCTTATCTTGGGTTTGCCTAGTAGATATTGTTGTGATATGCTTGTGCATGATTATGATATCCTAGATATGTATATATGCTAACCTAATTGTTGATGCTCATAGTTTGTAAACCTTAGGGTTTATAACTAAGCCCTAGTAGAAGTTTGATATTCTAGGATATGATGATATTTTGTTTGATATGATGATTAAATCTAGGGTTTGCAACAAACTCTAGTAGAGTTTAAATTATATAGTAGAGTTGTTATTTGATTGAACTTCTAATATCTAAGGATTTGTGTCTCTAAGATGGAATATAGGGTTTGTAATAGTAGAATCTTTCATATATCTATATTAAGGCTCTAGATAGAATGAGACTAATTTCTTGATTAAGTTGCCTTATGTTATAGTCTAGGATTTGTAGCAAAACCCTAGTAAGAAGTTGAAGTTTAGAAGTACGTGTCTCTTGTTGATTATGAACATAACTAGGTTTCGGTATTTGATTTCTAAAGTATAATGTTTCCATTATACATGATTTTGATATAGTTAACTTCATGCTTCTATATATGTATTTGGTTGTACTTTCTATTAAATTTTTCTGTATAAGAATGATGAAGAAAGATATAAGGATGATGATGACCTTAATGAAGTCTTGAAAGGTTGAAAATTATTTGATGTTATAGAAGAATAAAGTAGTTGATCTCCCCAATTTAGGAGGGAGCATGGATAAAAGAAAGGGTATATCCCCCCAATTGAGAGGGAGGGCACATTATGACTATTGGATAGTTTCCATTATCTAGATGGCCAGTGGCCTAGTGAAGGCATCTGCAAGTGTGTTGGCATTTGTGTCAATAGTCATGCTAAGGAGATGTGTTGGGAAGTTGGAATTGCCTATCTGTTGGTAGGAGTGTTTGCATTGATGTTAACCAGACTAGCTTGGATGATTTTCACAATAGATGTTGTCAGTGATGGCCCAAGAGGAATCCCATGGTTGTTCATGGTTCATAAGGATTCCTATGATGATTTCAAGCTTTAAGTAGAGAATCAACATAGCAACATGCTTAGTGGAAAAGCCATAAAATTATGATTACAGTGACGAGCTAGATGGAAGTTCATGGTAGTTGTTGGCTTCTTGTAGAAAATCATCATAGTAGCAGGCTTATTGAAGAACCCATAAAATGATGACTATTGTGCTAGTCAAGACGAAATCCCATGGTAACTGTAGACTTCATGTAGAGAATCATCATAGTAGTAGGCTTATTAAGGAAACTATAAACTGATGATTACAACAATTGACCAGGAGGAAGTCCATGGTAGATGCAGGTTTCATGCAAAGGATCACCTTGGTTGTTGTGATTCTAGCTGTCTAGAGATTCAAGGAGAAGAATAATGTCAGAGAGATTGGATCCATATTATAGGTATAACATGTCCTTAAATACTACATTGGACCCTCTCCTTTGGAAAGTGCTTTGAATAATATTTTCAATGATATGTGGAATTCCAAAAATGGGTTCCTGGTTCAAAAGTTATGGCCTACTGAAGTTCAAGGATTGAAGCCTTAGGAGGGAATATCAGAGGTCCAGAATATCGAAGATCACATATCGGAGGACTAGAGATATCGGTGATCACAACATCATATCTCTAGATATGTCGATGATCACATATCAAAGGTCAAAGATATCGACAATTTCATTATTGGTAGATCACATTATCAGTGGTCGCAATGTTGGAGGTCCAATACATCAAAGTAGGTAACATTAGATCTTGAAGGAGATTGGAACATCGGCAATCAGAAGATTAAAACTTATAAAAGTGAAAACCTTTAAATTTTTTTGATATTTTTAAAAGTTTCGATAGCATTAAAAACCGTCGAGGAGAATCGATAAGGATTAACAAAGTATTTCATTGCAAAACCAAAGGTTTGCGGCTCCTTTTCTCTCTCCTCTAGCAAGACACATGGTGACATATGACTGAATCCAATAAGGACACATGGCAGCATCTGGTTGGCTATAATAAGGGACAAGTGGCAGCTAACATCAGCATGACGTGGTGGTACGAAAGGACATGTGGCAGGTAGTTTTGGCGTTTTGAGGGGACCTAATGGGCCATAACCGGTGACATGTGTCACCTATAAGGAGTCGCCACATAGCAGTGTGATGTCATATTGGAAGTTGACGATTGGAGGATTAAGGATATCATAACTTTATAATAGTTTGTTATTGAAAAGTTCTAATAAGAGGGCTCCGATAGTTGCACTTGGTCGAGGAAACTAATAGAGCCAAGGGCGTAGAGTGAGGTTTGGCACCTAAGTGTTGTGGAGCATATCGTAGGTTGGAGATTTCATAGCTCTGCTTTAAATGAATTTTGCAGAAAGGTACGATATGTGAAGCTTCTGATGTTGTTGGCGCTTGGTCGTGGAGCCCAGAAAACTAAGGGCACAGAGCAATAACACAAGGAGAAAGGCCCCCGGTAGGATGCTAAAGGACTTAGCACCTAAGTGCTATACCAACGACCACAGACAACAGTCCTATGGTGGAGATGTGATAAGGAGCTAAGCAAAAGGGGTTAAAGGCCAATCAAAATATTGTAATATTGTAACATCTTCTTAATAAAGTTACAAGATGTTTGGGCTCCGAAATTGTACTGTGGTGTAAAAGCTCCGATATAGCATAACAAAGAAGTATTGAAGGTTGGATGAGTTGAAATTGGAAGAGTAAATGAGCATAGAGGAGTTGTTTGCTGGAATAAATGGTGACTGTCAAAGATCAACAGAAAACTCTGAGACAAGGCAACAAGGACAATGGTCCACAAAGAAGCCATGCTGAAGTACAGCCAAGCCGTGCGGAACCATGAATAATCATGGAGAGCCTTAGTGATAGGATAGTTGTTCACAAAGAAGGACTATGCCTAGTTAGAGTGTACAGGTGGACTTAGAATTAATTCTCAGTATGGAGAAAATAGTCAAGTGTCCATTCTATTGTTTAATGTAGTGGGAGAGAGGAAGACAGATGTGACAACAGAATGGTAGAGCCATGCTGAGGTACACTCATAGAGTGTGAATATAGGATAGAGTCGCAACATTGATCGTGGGTAGTAGAGGAAAAAAACCCAGGAGCTCATTTGAGAAAAGAGGGGGAAAGCATCAAAGTTGCTAGAGAGCCAAGTGGAAAAAGATCTGTATGAGTGCACTACTATGTAAGGCTGAGAGAGAGTTTGTTCTATGAAAAAGGCCGAATATGCCTATGTAGAGGTAAGATACCCCAAGAGCTATGCTGTGTGAGAAAGGTTGAAGTTTCCTATGCTTTTGTGAGTAAGTCCAAAGCTTCCTGTACACTGTGTGTATGATGGAAGTTTCATGTGTGTTGTGAGTAAGATCAAAGTTTCCTATGTGATGTGAGTAAGACCAAAGTTGCCTGTGTGTTGTGAGTAAGGCGAAGTTTCCTATGCGCTATGAGTAATGCTAAAGTTGTCTGTGCATTGTGTGTATGGTGAAGTTTCATGTGTGTTGTGAGTAAGTCCAAAGTTGCCTATGTGCTATTAGTAAGGTAAAAGTTCCCTATGCATTGTGTGTACGAAGAAATTTTCTTGTGGGATGTGAGTAAAGGCGGAAGTTTCCTATGCTACGAAAAAGGCCAAAGATGCTTGTGTAGAGAAATAAAGCCGAGAGCTATTTGTGTGCCTTGGAGAGAAAAAGGACGAGCACTGAGTGATTGTTGATGAAGAGCAAAGGAAAAAGTTGCTTGGACTGTGATGAGTGACTATTGTTGAGTAGATCAGTGGCTGATGCAAAGTGAGTAGAGTGAGTAGAGAACATAGCTAATATTAGCCAAAGTGGCTGCCAAATTATAGAGAACACTTAGTTCCTATTTGAGTGTGGGTTGGAGCTTACATATAAGAAGTTGGTGCTTCCATATCTAGTGGGTGCTTGAGAAGGCTTTTAGGTTGGTGCCTCCTGCAATTTGGTGCTTGCATAAATCCAAGGAGTGCAAGCTGATTCTTTCAACAAATCCATGAAGTTGGTGCTTCACATGGTGCCTCTGGTAAGCTGGACAGGGGTCTACAAAAAGAGGGAGTTGGTGCTTCTTACTAGTGGGTGCTAACAAAAAATCAAAGGGATTTGGTGCTTCCTATGAGTGGGTGCTCACAAAAAAAATTGATGTAATAGAGTAGGTGCTCTTATTTTACATCAATAACAACAAAAATCTTGGTGGTTTTTTCCCAAAAGGGTTTCAACGTAAAACCTTGTGTCTCATGAGTATGATGTTCATGGTGTGTATGCATGTATGTTGATTTCATATTACTGCTCACTATATGGATGGTTTCCAAGTTTGAATCATAAAAGTAAATTGGCATAAAAAGTTTAAAATTAGCCTTAATATTGCTTCATCCCCCCCTCTCAATATTATCATTGTTTCCAACAATTGGTATCATAACCATGTTCCTTCAGGAATAGCTTAATATCTAGAAGGTAGATCAAAGGGAAACAATGGCTAATCCAGCTTGGCTAAAAGCATAAGGAGTTCCATTCTTATATAGATCAGGCCATGAGATCTGGCATGAAATCTGGAAGGTTATAATGGAAGCCTATTTGATGTCCTTGGTTGCTGATGTGTATATACCTATAGTGTATAGAGAAAAGAATGAGCACAATGAAAAAGCTAAGGAGGTCATCATGAAAGGGCTAGCTAAGCCGGATGCTAATAAAGTGATGCATTATGTCTTAGCAATAGAAGTGTTGGATAGACTGCAATGTCAATATGGTGGAGATAGCCATGTAGCTCATGAAGAGGCTGAGGAGCCTTGATGCCCTAGCAATGAACCAGAACATGGATAAGTTGTTGCTCATCACACTCCTGTTGTTGATGAATATGTCTCAAAGGAGAGACCATGTTTCTCAGAAGGTATGCTATTGCTTTGTGATAAATTTAAAGCAATATTTCATTCATTATCTAGATATTCATGTGATTCAATTAAAGATAGAGAGATCCATGCATCTAGTAGTTTTAATGAAGATATACCCATTTTAGTAGAAATATCAAATAAGGGATCCTCTGAAGGATAATAGAGTATATCCCATGGAGAGAATAAGGGTATCACTGAAGCTGATGAAGAAGGGATAACCCTTAGACCTGTGGAAGACTCCATGTACATAGAGATGGGGTTAGATCTCTGTGATAACTCAGCTAGCACCTTCGATAGTGAAGAAAAGGATCTAAATGAAAGGATCCTTTTTAGAAAGAAGTTGATATCTATTAGCACTTGAAATTTCACCTAGGCTGAGATAGACAAATCTCAAGGCTACATCAAACCATTCAACGTCGTAGCTAGCCCTACGAGGCAGGAGAAGGCTCTCTCCAGTCAAACTCGGTGGATTTTTCAATAGGATGAGTTGACCAATTAGAAACACTGATATTAGGCTAGTAAACTGATAAGGAGAGTTGATTTAAAGTTTTTGGGGTTTTTGGTGGAAATTGGAGGGAGTGCAATTCAGGGTGCGAGGATTGAGCTCAGGTTTTGCAGGTGGGTCTTTGGGGCAAGGTAGGAGTTTGTGCTGATGCCTTTAGCTGAGATGAATGATCAAGGAAGAAAAAAGAGAAGATAAAGAGGGCAAACAATGACTTTGAATCCTCTCTAGACAGTGGAAAACATAAACATTAAACAAATTTGAAAGCTGAGCATGGCAAGCATGAATTCAAACTTTATCACTTCATTTGTTTAATAAGCTGTAGTAAAGAAAGAGATGGAACACATAAACACACTTACAATTACAATAAGAGAACACACCATCAACACAAGAGTCCACAAGAATCCCAATGATGTCTGCAAAACCTTGGTCTTCCTTTTCCTCAAATTGCAGAGATACAAGTGAAATATACAATAGGAGCTTCTCCCTCAAGAGTCCAACCATGAAAATGAGTAAGAGAATGTATAATATAGAAGATCTAACTCCTTTCCCCACCTCTAGGGGTCGAGCTCAGCTTCCTAGGAGCTGTTTCAACTAATTCTAAACTAATCACTAGATAATAGGCAGTCAAAACAACTTGCCTCTAAAACTTAGGAAACCTATCCATGCATTAAATATTTACCATTTACATCAAGGAAATTTCTAGAAGTGTTCAAGGAGAGTAAAATTATCTAAGTGCCATGAAAATTACACAAAAATCCATCATTTACATGCCTCAGAAGTCAACCAAAGTAAAAACAATGTTTTGCTGGCCGAACTGGTCAAAACAGTGAAATTTCTCTGAGTGGTCGCGCCCCTCACTTTGACTGGTCGCGCGCATTGACAGCTCTGTTGGAGGGCCTTCCCGGTGTCCAAATCAGGTGCAAGATAGCTCATTGGAAAGGTCTGTGAGTATACTTTCCAACCCCACTGGAATTTCTGAATTTGGAGTTGATTTGACCCCTCAAAAGTCATTTCTCCCAAGGCAGCTTTCTGCAACTCAAAAAAAGGGGCAGAAAGTCAAAATTTGCATGTATTTTGAGCTTTTGGGAGCCCAAATCTTCATAAAATCTGAAACCCATCCATAGG
>APFE030690433.1:4210-34935 GCA_000404065.3 Pinus taeda | reverse complement strand
TACTTTAAGGATAGGGGAAGGTGTATGAACATCAGGAAACAAGTTTTTCCATTGATCTGACCATCCAAGAGAAATTGGCTTCAAAATCCTAGGAGAGGGAAATGAACTTGCCAAGGCACAACTGAAGCATGAACAAGATGTAAAATGACTCATTAGACACTGAAATGATAATGAAAACCCTATGAATGATGATAAAATCAGCTGAATAGTGACATATATTGGCATTTGGGCAACTTTGAAAAGAGTGAGAGCAAACCCTAGACCTAATGCCTAGTGACCAAATTTTGCTTGAAAACTCTTTGAAATGACAAAAATTGACCTTAACACTCTAAAACCACTTTGTAAGAGAATATTTTATCACTGTAGGAAGGCTGGAAATACTGACACTAACAATATCTACTCTAAACGAGATAAAGGAATTATCAAAGGAAAATCTCAAGAAAGAGGAGCAAATGAAAATTTATGAGCTTGAGAATGGAAGGTTGAGAAGAACATTAGTTGATCTAAATGCTCAATAAGAAGAGGCTAGTAGACTGATTAGAATGTTGACCGATTCGCTGAGTGAGAAGGAATATTACTATGGGATACTACAAAATGACGTAGTCTCATTAAGACATGACTTAGAAAATTCAAGTAAAGCATCTTCTCATAATCAGAAGCTTGAGGGGAGCAAGAACGTCTTGGATGAGATGTTTGGAAAGAAAATATACCCTCTCATCAAGACCAGTTTGGGTTTCAAGGAAAAACTTAGCTCCAATAATGCAAAGGTTGAAGGATCAACTTCCCAGGTAAAGGGATTCCAATGTTCCAACAACAACAAAGAAAGAAAGGTTGTTGGATACTAGCAACAACAAAAGAAGAAAAGGCAGTAGCAGAAGGCTAAGAAGCAACAACCGATGGTGCAACAGAAGAGGTCTAGGAAGCTTCAAGAAAGAGTGCATGGAAGCAATGCAAGGTGTCATAGAAGGCACATGAAAAGCCAACAGAGGACCCTTCCTTCTCAAAGACAAAGACTTCAAATAAAAGGTAATATCTATCAATATAAGCCTTTCTATGGGTATTGTTTTTCTTGCAACAATTTTGGACATAAAGCCATAGATTATAGATGACATGCAAGGAAACAAGATGTTCTAGGTAGAAGCAACCCAAGAATGAACAAAAAGGATAGGAGAAGGCGTGTTGGCCATGATAGGAGTTTTGGAAAGAATGTTTTCAAGAAAGGTAACTCCTTTTCCCTGGTCTTAAGCAATGTTGAATGCTACAACTGTGGTAATATCAGGCACAAGAGAGCTGGCTGTAGAAATGAGAAGAATGATCAGATTACATGTGTGATGGAATCCTATGTAAGGAAGAAAGGCTTCAAGAGAATTTGGGTGAAGAAAGAGGAGGTAAAAGAGAATATGCCTCTATCTATGTGCAGCCGGGAGAAATCCAAAATATGGAAAAAGAAGAAGATGGAGAGTAAAGCCTTTGTCAAGATCCAACCATTGAAGATATGGAATAAGAAGGAGGATGATCTGCTCAAGGGGAGCAGATCCTCTGTTTCTCTTCAATAAAGGAAGATAAGGGCTTCAAGGGAGGTTGAATAGGTTATATGTAGGAAGCCAAGAAGAAAAAACAGAAAAGTGCATCTGATTGATGAAGGTATGGCTTTGTTTTCTTGCTGATTAAGAGAATGAATTAGTTCATTTTGAATGTATTAGCATTGGAAAGGAGGAGTGTAGCCAACATGAAAAGTACACAACAATATCTTATGTTGTGGGAAGAAGATGGGCTGCAATGGAAGTGTGGAATGACAAGAATATCACAGTCAAGTCAGGCCCACAGGATCAACCCCCACGTAGTGGCAAGAAAGCATTTGCAGGAGATCAAAGAACATTGTTGCAGGGGGAGCTACTTTGATAAGAAGTAACAAGAAAAATTGGGTAGCCTCAAAAAGGGAGATTTTTGAGCAAATGAAAGGTTTGCATCTTTGGTGAAATACCCTTATTTCATTTAAGGTGTGAGTTTGATTTTACATAACAGTCTTGTGTTCATGAAACACAATTATTGCAAGATTTTCATGTCCCTTAACCCTCAATTGGTACCGCTATGTCAATTGGTTGTGTTGGGCTCATGATGAGTGACCTTGTGTGCAGATGGAAATTTATTTTTGGCAAAATAAATATCAGAGTTTGCCTGGTACAATGCTCTATTTGTATCATTTCCTTTGGTGCAATTGGTATAAGAAAAATCCATATTGTATGAGAATGATCTTAAGGGGAGACGTGGAGATGCTCAAAAATGTGAGAATAGTCTTAGAAGTAGCAACAACAATGAAGAAGTGTGAGCTGAGATGAATCATCATTAATTGGTATTTGCAGCTGCAACAATACCATGAGCAATTTAATGGGTATCAATCTTTTTTATACAAAAGATGCATTAGTGGAGAAAGTGCTCCACAAGTAGCCATAAGGTGTCCAAAAATAGAAGGAAAAAGAAGAGACAATATATGTTCAGGGGGAACATATCAAATATGCCTAGTTTATGGAGAAATAGTAGTGACTATTGGTATATAAATCTGTTTGGGAAATAAAATTATTGATCTGATAATACTGATTCACCGCCCCGCCCCCCCCCCCAAGTATTATTTCCAATAGTGACAACCGTGGTAGAGATGTCCGTGAAGTAGAATGCACATCTCAACAGCTAGACTCTGGTCTTCACAACCAAGTGATTGCATGGGCAGAGAAAGGCAGCTTGTAGCCCCTTTCCATTGATGTCAAAGGGGGAGAGAATTTGTGAAGAAGTTGTGATGGCCTGTACAGAAGAAAGCAGACCATTGGTGTCTCATGCAATGATATGTGTGGAAGCAACATGAGGTTTGGCCATCACATGAAGAGAGGGATGGAGTGTTTTCATCAATGCCAAAGGGGGAGATTGTTGGACAGTTGGCATTGTATGGATGGCTAGGGGCCTAGTGAAGGCATCTATAAGTGTGTTGCCATTGATGTCAACAACAATGTTGGGAGATGTGTTGGGCAATTTGAATTGACTAACTGTTGGCATGAATGTTGGCATTTATGTCAACTAGACTAGCTTGGATGCTTATTTCAGTAGATGTTAGTATTGATGGCCTAGGTGGAATCCTATGGTTGTTCATGGCTCAGAAGGATTCCTATGATAGTTGGAAGCTTTAATTAGAGAATCATCATAGCAACAAGCTTAATGGAAAATACATAAAATGATGATTACATTGAGGCGCGAGATGGAAGTCCATGGTCGTTGTAGGCTTCTTGTAGAAAATCATCACAATAGCAGGCTTACTGAAGAACCCATAAAATGATGGCTACTATGCTAGTCACTAAATCCCATGGTAATTGCAGGCTTCATGTAGAGAATCATCACAGTAGAAGGCTTATTAGAGAAGCCATAAACTGATGATTACATTGATGGATCATGAGGAAGTCCATGGTAGCTGCAAGCTTCATGCAGAGGATCACCTTAGTGGTTGTGATTCCAGCTATCAGGAGAGTCAAGGAGCATAATAATGTAAGAGAGATTGGAGCCATCTTATAGGTAGAACATGGGCACAAAGACTATATTGGACCCTCTCTTTTGGAAATTTCTCTGAATAAGATTTCCAACGATATGCGGAAGTCCAAAAATGGATTTCTAGTTCAAAAGGTATGGCCTGTTGAAGTTCAAGGATTGAAGCCTTAGGAGGGAATATCGGAGGTATAGAATATCAAAGATTGCATATCGAAGGACTAGAGATATCGGTGATCGCAACATCAGAGCTCCATATATATCGATGATTGCATATCAGAGGTTAGAGATATCGAGGGTCACATTATTGATGCATCACATTATCGGTGGTCGCAATGTTGGAGGTCCAATACATCGGAGTAGGCAACATCAGAGCTTGAAGGAGATCAGAACATCGGAAATTAGAGGATCAAAACTTCTAAAAATGAAAACCTTTAAAAAGTTACGATGTTGTTAAAAGTTTTGATAGCGTTAAAAACCATTGGGGAGCATCGATAATGATTAAAAAAGATTTCATCGCAAAACCAAAGGTGTACCACCCTTTTCTCTCTCCTCTAGTAGGACACATGGTGGCATATGATTGGCTCTGATAAGGACACATGACAATGTTTAGTTGGCTTCGTTAGGGACAAGTGGCATCTAACATTAGCATGATGTGGCGGTATGGAAGGACACATGGTAGGAAGTTTTGGCATTTGAGGTAGCCTAATGGGCTATAACCTGGTAACACATGTCACCTCTAAGGAGTCACCACATGACAATGATGACATCATATTAGAAATTGGTGAGTGGAGGATTGAGTATATCGAAACTTTATAATAGTTGGTTATGAAAAAGTTCTGATAAGGAAGCTCTGATGTGTTGACACTTGGTCAAGGAAACTAATAGATCCAACAACGTAGAGTGGGGCTTAGCACCTAAGTGTTGTGGAGCATATCGAAGGTTAGAGATTTCAGAACTCCGCTTTAAATTAATTTTGGAGAAAGTTACGATATGTGAAGCTTCGAATGTTGTTGGCACTTGGTCGTGCAACCTAGAAAACCAAGGGTGCAGAGCAATAAAAAGATGAGAAAGTCCCCTGGTAGTATGCTAAAGTACTTAGAACCTAAGTTCTATACTGATAGTCACAAGCAGAGATCCTATGGTGGAGATACAACAAGGAGCTAAGAAGAAGGGGCTAAATGCCAATCAAAATATTGTAATATCATAACATATTCTTAATAGAGTTACGAGATGTTTGGGCTCTGAAATTGCACCGTGGTGTAAAAGCTTTGATATAGTAGCACAAAGGAGTATTGAAGGTTGGATGAGTTGTCATTTGAAGAGTAAATGAGCACAAAGGAGTTGGTTGCTAGAATAAATGGCGAGTATCAAAGATCAACAGAAAACTATGAGACAAGGAAATAAGGACAATGGTCCATAGAGAAACCTTGTTGAAGTACAACCAAGCTGTGTGAAACCATGAATAAGCATGGAGATCCTCAATGATAAAAGAGTTGTTCACAAAGAGGACTATGTGTGGTTGGAGTGTGCAAGTGAACTAAGAATTAATTCTTAGCTTGGAGACAACAATCAAGTGAAAATCCTCTTATTTAATGCAGTGGCAGATACCAAGACAAATGCGACAGCATAAGGGTAGATCCATGCTGAGGTACACTCGCACAATTTGAATATAGGACAAAGTGGAAACATTGATCAGGGGGTAGAAAAGGAACAAAATCCAGGAGCTTAGATGAGAAAATAGGGGAAAAGCAACATAGTTTCCAGAGAGCCAAGTGGAAAACGCTTTATGTGAGTGCACTATTGTGTAAGGTTGAGAGAGAGTCTATTCTGCAAAAGATGTTGAAGGTGCCTATGTAGAGGAAAGAGACCCTGAGAGCTGCAATATGTGAAAAAGGCCAAAGTTTCCTTCGTTGTTGTGAGTAAGGTCGAAGTTCTTTGTGCACTTTGTGTATGTTGGAAGTTGCCTGTGTGATGTGAGTAAGGCCAAAGTTGCTTGTGTGATGTGAGCAAGGTCGAAGTTTCCTGTGTGTTATGAGTAAGGCCAATCTTTCCTATGTGATATGAGTAAGGCCGAAGTTGCCTGTGTGCTATGAGTAAGGCCAAAGTTTCCTGTGCATTGTAAGGACGAAGTTGCCTGTGAGTTGTGAGTACAATAGAAGTTTCCTGTGTGTGTGAGTAAGTATGAAGTTTCATGTGTGATGTGAGTAAGGTTGAAGTTATCTGTGCGTTGTGTGTATGGCATAATTTTCTTGTGCACTATGAGTAAAGGTAAACTTTGCCTATGCTATGAAAAAGGTCGAAGGTGTCTGTGCAAATAAAGGAGGCCGAGAGTTGTGTGTGTGCCTTGGAGAGCAAAAGGCCAAGAGCTGAGTGACTGCTGATGAAAATCAAAGAACAAATCTACATGGGAAGTGATAAGTGACTATTGTTGAGCAGATCATTAGGCTTCTTTAGAGTGAGCAGAGTGAGAAGAGAACAAAGTTGATATCAGGCAAAGAAACTACCAAATTATAGAGAACATTCAATTCCTATTTGAGTGTGGGTTGGATCCTATATACAGGAAGTTGGTGCTTCCATATCTAGTGGGTTCTTGAGAAGGCTTAGGGGTTGGTGCCTCCTACAATTTGGTGCTTTCATAAATCCAAGGAGCTTCAAGTTGGTGCTTGCAACAAATCCATGAAGATGGTGTTTCACATGGTGCCTCTGGTAAGTTAGACAGGGATCTACAAAAAGAGGGAGTTGGTGCTTCCTGTTAGTGGGAGCTAACAAAAAATCAAAGGGACTTGGTGCTTCCTGTGAGTGGGTGCTCACAAAACATATTGATGTAATAGAGTAGGCACTCTTATTTTACATCAATAACAACAACAAGCTTGGTGGTTTTTTCCTGAAAGGATTTCCATGTAAAACCTTGTGTCTCATGTGTATGATGCTCATGGTGTGTATGCTTGTATGTTGATTTCATATTACTACTCCTTATATGGATGGTTTCCAATTTTTAATCAAAAAAGTAAATTGGCATAAAAGTTTAAAATTAGCCTTAATATTGATTCACCTGGCCCCTCTCAGTATTATCATTGTTTCCAACAATGACAGTGAAGACTACAGCTGAATGTTGATGGAAAAAAACTTGAGAGGTACTAAGAATGTATTTGGTGTTGTTGAAGAAATGAAAGAAGAAGAAGAAAGCTCCGGACAAAATTGTATATGGATAACTTGATGATACAAACAACATCCAAATGAATGAGGACCCCAAAGGTTTGTGCTTACTTGTATATTTGAAATTTTATTATTGGTTGGGGTTGTTTTTTAACAAATAAATCTCTCCATAAAGAAGGACAAACACTTGGGAAGCATTCTTGGACAAATGGCTATATCTATTTTATTAGGGAGAGTTAAAGCATCTAATTATAGATGCTTGGGAGCACATCCGACTGGCTTATGTGTGTTTGATGTCTACATTCCAAAGAGGGAGGGTGACATTGGTCTTGGAGCTCTGACCTTGGATACACACCTAGATCCCTGGGTTGATGGTTAGTTAGTAAGCATGATGGTACCTAGACTGGTTGAAAGCTTTAGTCCATCTTAGTCCCACCCGGATAACTTACCCTAGTCAAGAATCTAGTCTATGGCACTGAGTGTGCCAGAAATATTCGTAGTTCATTTTGGATATCTTCCATGTACCTCTATAGATATAGGTAATTATGAATACCTCCCTAGTTAAGAGGGAGTGTTAAATAATGTAACTATTGTCGGTCTTCATAATTGTACTTGAGTCATAATGAAATGTATTTATCAAAAGAAATAAAAGTAAATTTTATTATTAAAGAAATTGACTTATTAAAGCATGGGTTCATGCTTGGGTCAATTAGTTTTAGGTAAAAGTCTCCATTGAAGAATTCTAGGGTTTATGTCAAGTGTCCTTGTCCATGTCATATTGTAAAGAACCCTTCTTGTGATTTATTTGTCAAAGAAAAAATTATTTTATTCTAAAGTAGGTCAGTTAGGCCTCCTCCACCAAGTCGGCCTCAAACTGGACAAGTTGGCCTAAATTGGGCACCAAAATCACTATATAAAGTCAACAAATCAACCTCATTTATCACTCACACTCAACAAGTTTTATATGCAACTTATGGGTCCAAAAAAAGTGTGAATTTCAAGGAAAAAGAGGAAGAAGGACAATGAAGGAGGAGTTATATCACAAGAATAAGAATTTGAAATTCTCTCTCTTTTTCCCACACGTGTAAAGTTGTGAAGCTGCTAGAGGGGCAGCAGAAGTTGTTGGTGAGGCCTAAATTCTGAAGTTGTTGGTTAAGCTGGGCCAAAATTTCTGGGTTAATGTTGGGTTGAAGCTGTTAGACAAGAAGAGACTATTGAAAATTATTTATCTCATTGAAATGATTACTTGTTGGAGGAGGAAGGTTTGTTGGTTAAGGTCTTGGTTGCCTCACTATTGTATGAATCTACTGAAGGAAGAGTTATTAACATGGTTTTCCCCTATACAGGGGTTTTTCCCTGGTTGTGCACCTACATATGGTGTCCTTGATCTTCGTGTTTTGGTTTTGATAATTGCTTCATGAACTAAGATAAAATAAGAACATAAGAAAGATGATAATAACTCAAAGAAATCACAAGTAATTATCAATAAGAGAAAATGTTTCCACCTTTCCAATTTTCCAACACTCTTTAGGAGTACTTAACAAACTGCCCCCTTTCACAGTGTCTTCACTGGGCAACCAATGTGCTTTTCAAGATCTGCCCTCATTCACCCCATTGGTTCTTTTTCTTGTCCCAAAGGACTTTGCATGTCCTTATGGTTCATCCTTAATTCATGTTGTCTTTGAATTTGCAGACATGATAATATTTGCAGTATGAATGCATTGAATTTTCCCCATTTCTCATGCACTCTGGCAAGCCTGCCATTGTCAACTTCACAACTCATGTTTCCTCTCAGGATTCTCAGTGTGTCCTCCAATCAAGAGAGTCTTTACCTCCTCATTATCCAACTAATATTTCCTATTCATTGGTTCTTCCTTCTTCATATCCATGTTGTGATTGATCAAAGCTATATTATACCATTCATGTACTCATCTGTTTGGAACCTCAATATCTCCCTATGTGCTATAAATGCACACACATAATTGTTAGATAAATCAAACAGAAATGTATAATAGAGATTATCACCTTGGCTTGTTGTTAGAAATATGTTCTTGCAGAACTAGCTACACATTACACCTCAATTAGTGCATTAGTGTCATATAAATCATCCTTGCTATGCCACATGAAAATACCATCATAAAATATCCCAAGAAACACAAAATCAATATACAAATAATCATTATTTAGAAGCTCAATACGGGGCTTTAAGGCCTCACTAGATCTCCTAATGTCTCTTATTGAAACTTCAAGTGTTGAACTTGGAAGCTCTGATACCATCCTGTAACATACCCCCTGCTATCCCTAGCCCCAACTAAGGGTAGAAGGAGGTATTTATTATTCTAGCCCAATCTCCATGGTACAATTATGGAAAGGGGATCTAAGATTTTTTATCTTTTTTCAACTTCCTCACAAATTAAAATGGATGACATCGTTGCATTTGTCTCGTCGATACCTTTCCAAGAATACAAATTTACCTTTATCTAACTTATAAAACAAAATATACCACCATTAAATATTTGGTCACTTACAAATCTTGCCACATCATCATTGATTCCCATGTGGCAACCACATAATAAATCATGTGGCACCTTGCATGGATGCTCCGCCACCATGGACATATCCACGTGGATAGACACAATCCTATGGGTAGTGGGAGGTCAACATCATCCATGAATCCCCGAAATTCACTTCTAACCAGGGCCCCAACCCCGACATGGGCAACTAGTCTAATCCCCGACCTTGAGGTCCCGCCATATCACCTTTGGGTTTGACTAGGTATCATACCTTGACTAGCTTGAATCCCAACTAGGAGGTCCGATTGACTACTCAGCCTGCACATCTAGGGTCTGGCACGAACTCATCCCAAGTTTGGTCTTTTCGACTGACCATTTTGACCCCAAGTTGGCGGTTCCTACAGGCGAGTTCAAGCTTGTTTTGTGAGTCTTTTACACCTAGAAATTTTACGTATTTCTTCCTTGTTTAGTATGCAAGATTGAATCCTTCTAACTCTTCTTCTTGCTAAATCAAGAACTTAAGTATTTCATGTTAATTCCCATCATAATAAGATGATAAAGTCTATTAAACCCTTGCACTATGACATTCAACTAAACTCGTTGAAAGAAAAACACCATAGGGATTGTAATGACAAAAAATGGAAAATAATATATATGCAAGAATATACACTTAGCAAGTGTGCATTCAAGTATATTTCATTAAAATTATAGGGAGCTCAAGCAACTTCCTTGCACAACAAAAATATGTGTTTATTTCAGTCGATCAACTTGCATTCACAGCACAAATAATGGGACACATACACTGTAATACATGCCGATTACATCAAACTTAGCCATTAAACATAAAGATACTACAGTCTCTTCAGAGTTGAAAGATCACTGAGAATAAAATACTTAAACAAATGCAAGAATCACACCATTCCTAGACACATATACAAAAATTTCAATATCCCCTTAACACACAGGAAATCACACTCCTTAACATCAGTAAAAACCATCAAATCAATTTCATACACATGTTCCTTTCTGTCAACATATGAAGACCAAGTGAAAATTTATTTTATGTAGCAGGTTAGACTAACAACTGAGATTGGGACTTCAAATCTCGACCCAACCATAGATATGCTAAAACCACGATTACTTGTAGTTTTCGCCCCGAGCTAGATTTCAAATTTTGAGGTGAAGTGCTTCCGAGGGAAACTTCAACCAATTAAAACAACTGGAACAAGATGTCACAAGGCCACTTTTGACTCACTACTTAAATAAGCCATTTTTTCCATGGTACTTGGGAATACCAACCAAAGAATGGAATTTTTTGTGGAGAAAAAAATATTGGGAAGTATCTTCTGTTGAACCAAATCACTAGGACAAAATGAGCAATTAGTGACTAGGTGACTAAGAAAGTTAGTCACCACAAAATTTCCAAGTGAAATACTACAAAAAATGAGAAATTTTAAGTGACTGAACTAAAAACGACTAACATAAATCACTAATTTAGTTGCGGTTAAAATATGTGACTAGCTAATAAGTAATACAACTAAAAATGACTAACATGAATAACTAATTTAATCTAAGAACAAAAATACAACTAATTAACAAGTACTAAAATAATATGAATTAGTCTTTTATGTTAGTCATCTTAATTGTGTCAAGCAATCTGTTAGCGCTCAAATCTACCTTAGGCTGAAATAAGGTAAGACTCAAGGCTACATCAAACCATGCTCAGCCTCGTAGCTAGCCCTACGAGGACAGGAGAGGGCTCTCTCCGGGTCAATATCGGCAAAAGATAATCAATGAGGTCGAGATGAATGAATTGATGACTAATTTTAGGCTAGGTATGAAGTACAAGGACTTTGGAATTGAGTTTTTAGGGTTTTGTTGAATTCAAGGGAAAGGCAATTTTGGGTGCGGGGATGAGGCACAGCTTTTGCAGAGGTCTACTTGGGGAAAGATAGTCGATTGTTTTGTTGCCTTTAAAGTGATTGAATGGATAGATCTGACTGGTGAGGAGCTAAGGAGAGCAAGGAAGTCTCAAGGATTCTCCTTAAACTGAAGAAAACATAGAAAATTTAAACAAATTTAAAGGCAAAGCATAGAAAATTATGGATTCTACCTTAACACTTCATTTGTTCAATTGAAGAAGATTAAATAAGGAAAGTGGTACACATACACAACTTACAAGTACTGAAAGAAACACACCATCAACACATAAAGCCACATGAATCCCAAATAGTGCTGCAAAACCCTGGTCTTTCCTGCCAAAATGCAGATAAGATATTGTACAATATAGTGTCAAGCTATTCCCAAGAGTCCAACCCTGAAAATGACTAAGAAAATACATAATATAGGCAAGCCAACACATTCCCTTGCCTCTAGGAGTCGAGCTCATCATCCTAGGAGCTATTTCAACCAATTCGAAACAAAGCACTACAATCTAGGCAGTCAAAACAACTTGCCTCTATAAGCTAGGAAACCAATTCATTCATTAAATTTTTGCTATTTTATGAATGAATCATCTAGAATAGGTAAATAAGTGTCAAATCAAGATAAAGTTCCATTAATTACATCAATAAGGGTGAAAAATCCCATCACAAGTCAAAACCATTCAAACTGGCTTCATTTGTTGAGCTAAGGATGAAAACTGTGGCAAAAAACCTTGTGCACCGCGCGCCTGAGCCCTGTGCACCGCGCGCCTTTCCACCTGCTTTTGGGGCACTTTCTGGCATCCAAATTGAGCTTAGGTTGGCTTGTTGGAAAGCCCTGGATGTCTACTTTCTAACCCAAATGGAAGTTTCCAATTTTGTGTCCATTTGACCCTCCAAAAGTGCATTCTCCCAGAAGTACTTCCTGCTGGTGCAAAACGTGGCAGAAAGGTGATTTTCATGATGTTTTTGAGCCTTTTGGTCACCCATAACTTGATGAAATGCCTTGGCAATGGCTGAGCATATGTATTTCATCATGAAAAATCCAAAACTATAAGCCATTTGTGATTTGGACCTACCCGTCTTATGGGTCGCGCGCTGCGCGCTACACGTAGAGCCAAAAAACCTGTTTTGCAAGCCAAAAATTTTGAAACGACAAAATTTTCTTCGAATTTGCCCAAATTTGGAGTGAAGATCCTCCATCATGTATCATGCTCAACTAACGAAGCCTCGGCCAAAACTCGAAGTGGATCGGGCCTTTTCCGTTGTTTTAGCGCTTTGCTCAAACGCCTCTTAAGGATCTTCATTTTCACTTTGCAAACATGCATGGGAGCCCAATAGTGAGTTTTCATGTGGCGAAGCATGTCTTTGTCCCTGTTTGCCTTCGCCAACAACTTCTCCAAATGAGTGTTTACCCGGATGAGCATTGATTCTCGATCAATAGGTGTCAAATCACCGGGTCTCCTTTGGGCCAATTCCCGGTCTTCCCGGATCTTCCGCAGCTCATAAAGTTCATGCTCATCTTCCAGCTATTTGTTGCGCTGCTCCAAGTAGCTGATCACCCATTTAGCCATCTGCAATTTCTTTTGCAACGACTCATTTTCGGCCCTTTGCTCTCGGATGATCTCCTTGAGCTCCGAGTTAGGCGAGCTAGCATCAACATCAATGATACCCATATCCTGACCTCCTGAAGGACCCTCATCAAACATGGGTCTCTTGCCCCTATCCTGAATCTATACCTGTGCTGAAGACGGAGGCAAGACCCCTTCCACATGATGTGGAGATAATACTCGCTGTGCTGATGATGTCAACGAGACCCCTTCCACCCTGGGTGGAGATAGTACTCGTCGTGCAGATGCAAATAAGGCCCGGTGGCCTCGCTGATATGTCACATATGCTGGAGCATCGACATGCTCAGTCTCAGAAATGTCAAACTACTGTGAAGTCCCTCCCTCATCATGAACTATCTCTGGAGGAGGCTATAGCGCAGAAAAGTAATCACGGGAGATGAAATCCTCCCAAGTAATACCCTGTTGTGCCAACTGATGCATCACTATGATTTTGATCAATGCATAATGATATATGCTCCTATGCTGATGTGCCGGGCTCTTCCTTCGTACTAAAGGCACCATCCTCTCTATGTTACGACACATGAAAAACGGAATGTTCATCATACGTACCCTTGTGAAGTGCATCAACAAACGGACATGGTACGCATAGAGACGTGAGAATCTGCCCTCACAGCTGAAATACCAAATGATGAGTTTCATCAACGATGCAAACTCATCTTTTAGGAATCTGAAAGGAAAAGCTATGCTCAAGTGTCTGATATACCCGGGCTTGATATATGGCTCATAGTAATATCTGTCTAGCATCTGGCGTTTGCTCCATTCCTCCCCTACATTTCGTATCCCGGTGGCCTGAGCAATAGTCTCGGGTGACAAGGTAAAGTTCACTCCAGCAAGGTTTACATGACCATCCTGTAGATTAAGGACAAATAAACGGACTAGTTCTCGATGATGCTGAGTTTGTGAGATCATCTCACAATATTGGAAACATGATTGGCGCCGAAAACAATCCATTGCAAGTGGGCAAGCTTGCAATTGAACCAAAGAAGTAGGCTCTTCCTTAACATGTTGTCCACTTTTGCCACCTTTGTGATACCTCCGTGGCACATTTGGCACATTTACCTCCGGTGTAGAATCACTATCATACTCCTGCTCATATACTGACTTGGTCTCTGACATGTTCTTTAGAAACAAGATAGCTGGAATATATATATATGCTAATATACAACTGTGTGCAAAATTAACTGTAGACTTTTTCTTTTTCTCAAAATGTTGTGACCAAGGGGACACAAATCTACAAGGGAATTGTTAGGAAAGGGAAAAAATTAGGGAAATGGGGAAAATGGAAATAAAACAAGGAATTTAGAGAAGGGAAGGGACATGGAAATCTTGGATTTTTAGGGTTTTTGGATGAGGTAGGGATTATGTGTTTGTAATAGAAGGGAGGGATTAGGATTTGAGGAAGGATGGTGTATGGTTTATGAGGGAATTATTGGGGAAAATAATGGTGAATATAAGGGATGGGAAACAAAAGGAAGTAGGAAAAATGATAACCTTGGTAACATTTAGTTTTTAAAACCCTTCAGCAATTTTTGCATTCAAATTCTTACAGCAATTTAATGGACATAGGAGGGTTTTTCCACTTGGTTTTCTAGGGAAAACATATCATAATCTTTTACATAAACCATTCAAAACCAAGAATAAGCGATGGATATAAGCCTACCTATGAATTTGTGCTTGAGAGGAGGCGTTTTAGTGTTTTTCCGGACCAAGTTTGGGCATAAACCCCAGTGCGCTGCGCACCTCACCCAACCCGTCGCGCGCTCCTGATGCACCGTGCGCGTGTAAATTATCACTGAGTTTGGTCGCCTGATGCGCCGCGCACCCCTGATGCACCGCGCACCCAACCTGATGCGCCACGCACCCTAGAAATGCTCCAATTTGCACACAAACTCACACAATTGCTTTGGAACGATGCTCTTCACTCTTCGAATGTGGAATAGGTTGCAAATGAGGTGAAATATCTTCATATAGACTCCTTTTTTATTTTTGCTTGATCCAAAACCCATTTTCTTATGTTTTGTCGTTGACACTTTTTCAAAATTAATAGACTCTGACCTTTTTGGTTTCCTCCTTAAAATTAGTTGAAATAATGATTTTCTTTGATAATTTTTTGCAGGGATAGCTGTGATATGCTCTGGCAAAGGAGACCAAGGCTACGCTTGGACGTTTCATGAAGTTTTTGAATAATTTTTACAAAAATGAGATGACGACTTATCTTCAAAACAGAGTTTTGAAGAGAAGTCATACTTTATCTGTACAATGATGAAAATTATTGAAGTGATTATCTATCAAAGACATCCCTCTGGCCTGCTGGTCTTCTAAGACTTTTCAAAACAAAATTGACTCAACCCTAGACCTAAGACCTAAAAATTTAAAACATGATTGTAAATGACCTTTGAAGCTTTATGACTAAACCTGAACCAGCAGTGCCATGCACGAGGGGAATGAATGACACAAACCATTCCGTCAGAGTTATGGCATGCCTAACGAAATGCAACTGATCAAAACTGATGGGACACCTAAACATGAAATGCAAAAAGAGCTTTGATCTCTGACGGAGGGATAACTAGACCGACTCTAACATTGGCTCGAATGGGTATTTCTCCACCTTTCCTTCTGCATTTGTCTTCTTCTTGAACACCCATTTGCTACTAATGGGTTTCCTTCCAGCCGGCAACTCCACCAAATCCCACGCCTCATTTTTGTGAAAAGATGCCATTTTATCAACCATGGCCTCTTTCTAGAGTTTTCCATCCTCTGAATCTACTGCTTCCTTCACAGTTATGGGATCATCATCAATAATAGATAAAGAAAAATTTGAACAGAAAGCAGATGGACTATTCCTATCTTGTTGCCTTCTTTCTCAGACTGATCTTCTCATACCCGGAGTTTATGGCTCTTGATCTTCTGATTCCTCCTCTACTATAGAGTCTAATTCTTCCTCCTTTAGCTCAAACTCTATCTTCTCAGGTTCCTTTGGTTGGACTTCAAATTTTCCATGCTTTCCCTTGTCTTCATGTCGAGCATCCCACCTCAAAACTACCTCATCTAGCTTAAATGTGTCCGCCTTTGCTTTCTAGTCATAAATCTTTTTGATGCGCTCCTGCAACTTGCAAGTGTTTTGAAATACCTCATCCCGTGTCTGCTGTAAATCAATCATCTAATTAATCCTTCTCTGCATAGGATCTTCCTCACTACCAGCTTCTTGAAGCAATTTGACTACCGGGACAGCGAGCGAAGTAGGAAAAACCGTGTCTGTTCCGTACACCAACTCGAAAGGAGACATGCCAATAGACTTTTTCTGACTCACCCTATCAGCCCATAGTGCATTTATCAACTTCTTGTGCCAGCCCTTTTTATTGATTTCCAACAATTTCTTAATGATATTGACCAAAGATTTATTAGATGACTCCGCCAATCAGTTTCCTTAAGGGTGGTATGCGGTTGAATGTCCCAAGATAATATTGTACTTATAGAAAAACTAAACTATCCTTTTTGACTTAAATGTTGCTGCATTATCTGTGATTAACTTACTTGGACATCCAAAACGTGACAAAATGTTGGTTTCAAGAAAAGAAATAATTACCGCATCCGTAACTTGTCGAGTAGGAATCGCTTCAATCCATTTTGTGAAGTAGTCTATGGCTGTCAATATCCATCGATGTTGTCCTGATGATGCCGGATGAATTTCCCCTATGAAATCCAATCCCCAATGCTAAAAAGGTGCACTAACTTCAATTGGTTTGAGAGGCAAAGGCTGGAGTTTCTGCTTCCCTTCAAAACTTTGGCATTCGTGACAATTTTTAACAGCCTTATATACATCTGAAAATAATGAAGGCCAATAATATCCTGCCCTTAGAATATTATTTGTTGTGGTCTTCCAAAATAGATGACCTCCACAGTCCCCTCTATGAAAGTCTTCCACAACTCTTTTGGCTTCTTCCTCTACCAAACAATTCAATAACATTCCACCAGGGTCTTTCCAAAACAATGTTGAATCTAGTATGCAGAATTTTGCAGCGTTCAATTTCAATGTTCTACTTTTGTTTCTAGGCATTATGGGAGGTGAAGACAAATGATGAAGTACATATAAAATGTCAGCGTACCAAGGAGAGGAAAGAAACATTTCAAATACCTGAACGGATGAATTCTCCTCATCTTCATCAGACATGGCAGCTATCAGAATTATGTCTAGAACTTGCAAATTCGTTTCAGCCATTAATTTAGCGAGTCCTTGACTTTTGATTAGCTTGGTGGGTTTAGTCTCTACATCATACTCTAACAACGCAGCAATCCACTTACCCCGTCTGCCTTCTGGATCTGCCTGTACTAAAATATTTTTAACTGTTGCATTAAGAACATAAGCTAGAATATGGGAATGCAATATATACACACGGAAATATTTCAAGGCCTTTACAAGCGCAAGTGCTTGCTTCTCAATGATGTTATATTTCAATGCTCCATCTCTTATAATCCGACTGAAAAAAGCAATGGGCTTTTCAACACCTTCCCTCTTCTGCATTAATACAGCTGTCAAAGTGTGCTCAGAAGAAAATGAGAACAAAATAAAATCCTGCGTGTAGTCTAGGCTAATCAAAATAGGAGCTGAAGAAAGAGCTAACTTCACTAAATTGAATGACTTTACTGCCTCTTCGATCCACTTTACCTGACTATCCTTTTTCAGCATGCTCGTGATTTCTATAAGATGTTCCGCTAGATTTGGAATGAAGTGACGCAGAAAATTGAGTTTACCATTAAAGGACTGTATTTCTTTCTTGTTTTGAGGCTATTCAATTTGCTGAATGGCTTCAACACGTGCAGGGTCAACATGGATGCCATCTTTAGATATGATGTGGCCAAGAAGTTTACCCTCATCCATGGCAAAAAGACTCTTTTTCAGATTCAGCGAAATGCCATATTTTCTGCACATTTGGAAGACAATTTTCAAATGATACAAATGTTCTTCATCAGAATTTGAAAACACAGTTAAGTCATAAAGATAAACAACTAAAAATACATCTTTCTCATTGGTGAAAGCCATGTCCATTGCACGCTAAAAGCTAGCTCCTGCATTTTTCAAACCAAATGGCATCTTTGCATAATGAAACGTTCCCCATGGAGTGGTGAACGCAGTTTTGTCACGGTCATCTTCATGCACTAAAATCTGATTGTATCCTGAATAGCCGCCGAGTAGTGACATCCTTGATGCTCCAACTACTTGCTGCAATATATGGTCCATTTTGGGCAGCGGATAATTGTCTTTTAAGGATACCTTATTCAAATTTCTGAAGTCAATACATAAACGGATTTCACCTATTTTCTTTCTTACGGGCACCAAGTTTGATATCCAATCTGAAAATCGGATAGGCACAATAATTCCTGACTTATATAATCTATTTACCTCTTTTTCAATTGATGGTAGCAGCTTCGGATTGATTCTCCTCAACTTTTGACGAAAAGGCTTCTGATTTGGCTTAATAGGAATAGTATGCTGAATGATATTTGTATCATATGTTTTTAAATCTGAGTAATCCCATGCAAATACATCAGAAAATAAAGACAACAATTTCACATATTCTGCTTTTACCTTTGGTGACAATGACTTTGATAGCTTTACCCTCTTGGGATTCTCAGCTGTCCCAATGTTTACCTCTTCAACACCTTTTTCACTTGGTCTCAATGTCGGTTTGCGGGCCACATCATCTTGGTCAAACAGCTCCTCTAAAGGAATCAACCCCTTAGGAATAATGTTATCTTTAAGTTGCGGCACTTCCATTTGATTTACTTGTATATTATCACTACCATCATCATGTTCCGTATCTATGGAGGTATCTTTGAACTTACCCTTATTTTGCAGAAACTGATTAATCTCTTCATCATCTTGAAAGACTTGCCAACATCGCTGATTGTCTCGAAAGGTGGGACGGCGTTTCACATGAATCTCAAACTTGTTGCTAGAATTCATCGGAATTTTTAAATTGCTTGCTGCCTTAGCAAGTCCATCAGCAACACCATTTTGTATGCGAAGCACACATGTCAAGGTACGATCAGAAAATAACTTTAAAATATCTAAGACTGCATTTCGATATGCCCTCATGCGAGGATTCTTGGCCTGAAACTCACCCTTAACTTGCTTTATCACCAACTCAGAATCACCATAGACTGCAATCTTCTTCACTTTCATCTTTCTAAGAATCTTAAGGCCAGCAATGAGAGCCTCATATTCCGCTTCATTATTAGAACAGTCAAATGCTAGTTTATAGGAACACACTCTCACCTTACTTGGAACTTTGTCTTGAGTGGAAAAGGGACTTCGAATCCACACACCAATACCAGCACCATCACTACCTACTGCGCCATCAAAATCCATGGTCCAAAGACCATCTTCATCTTCCTCCAAGTGTTGAAATTGTGTTAGCTATGTTTTTTCTGTTTGCTGCCCATTATCTTCAGCTGTCTGCTCCATAGTAGCTTGCTTTTCTCCTCTTTCTTTTTGCAGAGCTTCTCTAAAATTCTCAGTGATCTCTGGTACATCTTCTGCCTGAACTAACTGACTATCTAGGTCATTAAAACTATCAGCAAATAAAATAAATGACTCCAAATCTGTATGTACATAATTTACAGGATGATTTATTGGCTTCTCTTTGTTGGTTATCATGTATTTCATCTTTTTCTCTCGATATAGCTTTCTCATTTGACCAAAGACTGGAATTGTAGCATATGAAAAGTCTAACTGTAGAGTACCCTTCAACTTAGCCCCCCAAGATCTTGAAAGTAGCATACCAAAACATGGAGGAATGTCCGCCACAACCACATCCATCAAGACACTCTTCGCTGGAATTTGGACTAAGCTAACAACCAAATCTTTGATGAGCCCGATACATCTCACACGGTTGAAATCAAATGAATACAAATCATGATATTTCCTTGTAATGTCTAACCCCAGCTTCTCCATGATCGCCTTTGGCATCAAATTGTGCGAGGCACCTGAATCGAACATAGCATTGTGCAAAACATATTCATGCAATCTCAAACTGATATAAAAGGGAGGAACATCACTATCAGGGGACTCACCATCCAATGTTGGCCCAAAAATCAATTCTAGCTGCTCATCTTCAACGTTTACCGTGTCAAACATGGGATCAAAATTCATAATTTTAGAGACTTGACCTTGGTAGCTGTTGTTTTTAATGATTTCAGTCAAAGGAATAGATACTTTTAATTTGGAAATTTCATTTTCCAAACTAAATGCTGAAACTTTTTTGACTTCTTTGACCGGAACTTCTTTCTTATCCTTGATTATACTTGCCTGATTTGTCCTTTCTGCTGATGGTATCTTGCTAGTTGTGGGATCAATTGTCTCCTTTCCTTTCTTCTGTGGAATCGGTGAATCCATCTTTGGTGCTGTAGCTTCTTTTCTTTTCTGAATTGGATTGATGGGCACATCTCAGTTTCTCAATGAATACTGCTTCTGTTGAGTGGACAAGGCATTCAAATATCCTCTTTGGTAATCATCTAAATCTGCATCATTAGCTAAGATAAAATCTTCATCTTACTGGGTGCCTGAACTTTCTCCATATTCTTCTTCTTCAGTGATGTAAATGGGCAGATCATCAGGAGTAAAGAAGTGATTTTGGTCCCCCACTACATCAGCTTCGTCATCTGAATCTTGACTCACAAAATTCTGCAAAAGAGGAGTCTTGATCTGTGGCTGGGCTACTAGCTCTTGTGCTCTTTGTTCACGCTGCTTAATTCTGAACTGAGGTTGTTGCTGGCCATGGTAATTTGGATTACGAATCTGCAGTTTGGGTTTGTCAAGGTTCATTCTTTTGAACATTTTTTCCATCTCACGAAGCCAAGGTGGTTGTAATGTAGATTCTTCCTTTATAGTCACTCTTTTCTCTGCTTTCAACCGTGCTCTCTTTTCATTCAAATTCTCCTCAACGTTAATAGCAATCTTTTGCATATCTTCTAAAGTAGGCGAATCTCTATCCCGTAATGAATAAGCCATCTCCGGATCAAAACCATCCAGGAATTTAAGAAGAGCTGATTTTCTAGATGGTTTTAAATCATCCGGAATAGCATTATAAACTGCATTAAACCTGATAATGTAGTCTTGGACAGACTCACCATGATTGTGTTTGATATTATTGTACTCGGCATTGATCTGAAGCGGATCTTTTCTAAGTTCCCAACGATCTAGAAACTGTTTATGAAGTTCAGCCAACGTAGGTATACTTCTAGCTCCCAAGCCTCTGAACCATTTTCTTACCTCTCCTTCGAATGTTTGCACAAACAATCGCATAGTTACATCCTCTTCATCAATCTCATATAAATAACAAAAATTTTCCATTTTGTCTATGTGCTACTAAGCGGACACACTTTGAGGAGTGCCATCAAATATAGGAATCTTACTCTGATAATCTGCGGGCATATCATGCAATTGTTGAGGTAAAGCAAGAGGTGCGAAATGAGCAGCCATTACTCTAGGCGGATTTAGTCTAGGGGTTGTTGGTGGAGTGGGTGTAGTTGTCGTATGAGGAGTATGCGGAGGTGTATGCGGACGAGAAGCGCTGTGGGATGAAGGAGGGGAATTGGCTACAGATTATGAATAAGTAATTATAGGTTGCACAGGAATGGTGGGAATGAAAGGCGGTTCAGTAAGAATTCTAGAGGTGGATGCCGTGACAATAGATCCAATATTTGAAAATACAGCTTCTAAGAAATCAGCAAGATTTGCAGCTTGGATGTCGGTCTGAAGGTGCCTCAAGATAAAATTGTCAATTAATTTATTGTGCTTTTCAAATTCAAGAGCTGCAGCAAAATCAGGATTTGGAACTATAGAATCAAGAGCATTTTCAGACTTGGTTTTAAATAATGACAATTCAAAATTTTCATCAAAAGCAAGTTCTTCAAGGTATTCAAAAATTTCAGGACATGAATGAGATTTAACCACGGGAGTCGCCGAGCTTTCTTGACGGAGAATTTTTCGAATCAAGTTTGGATTTTCGTAAATAGGAGAGGGATTCGGATCTGGATTAGCTCTTGTATGTCTTTTTGAAGCTAGTGTGTTTATCAGAAGATCAAAAGAATTAAAATAATTCAGCCAATCGTTTTCTAGACTCAATCATCCAAAGGTCTAGAACAAACAAAAGTACTGGGGTGATTTGCAAATCAAGTATTCACAAGCTAACCGGAGATCGACTGAAGCAGCATTTATCTACTTCCACTTATGCATAGCAAGAGCGTTTCAAAAGCTACCTGGCGTGACTTCAGACTCCATCTAAGACTTGTGAAACAAACTCATCAGCAAGCAAACCATGGAGATTTCTTCCCCAGTATGGTCGCCACTATGTTAGCACTTAAATCTACCTTAGGCTGAAATAAGGTAAGACTCAAGGCTACATCAAACCATGCTCAGCCTCGTAGCTAGCCCTACGAGGACAGGAGAGGGCTCTCTCTGGGTCAATCTCGGTAAAAGATAATCAACGAGGTCAAGATGACTGAATTGATGACTAGTTTTAGGCTAGGTATGAAGTACAAGGACTTTGAAATTGATTTTTTTGTCGTTTTGTTGAATTCAAGGGAAAGGCAAATTTGGGCTTGGGGATTGAGGCACAACTTTTGCAGAGGTCTACTTAGGGCAAGATAGGCAATTGTTTTGATGCCTTTAAAGTGATTGAATGGATAGATCTGACTGGTGAGAGGTTAAAGAGAGCAAGGTACTTTCAAGGATTCTCCCTAAACAGACAAAAACATGGAAAATTAAACAAATTTAAAGACAGAGCATAGCAAATTTATGGATTCTACCTTAACACTTCATTTGTTCAATTGCAGAAATTTAAAGAAGGAAAGCGGTACACATACACAACTTACAAGTACTGAAAGAAACACATCATCAACACATAAAGCCACATGAATCCCAAATAGTGCTGCAAAACCCTGGTCTTTCCTTTGCTAAAAATGCAGATAAGATATGTATAATAGAGTGTCAAGCTATTCCCAAGAGTCCAACCCTGAAAATGAATAATAAAATACATAATATAGGCAAGCCAACACATTCTCTTTCCTCTAGGAGTCGAGCTCATCATCCTAGGAGTTGTTTCAACCAATTCTAAACAAAGCACTACAATCTAGGTAGTCAAAACAACTTGCCTCTATAAGCTAGGAAACCAATTCATTCATTAAATTTTTGCTATTTTATGAATGAATCATGTAGAATAGTTAAATAAGTGTCAAATAAACATAATTTTCCATTAATTACATCAAGAAGGGTGAAAAGTCACATCACAAGTCAAAATTGGTCAAACTGGCTTCATTTGCTGAGCTGAGGATGAAAACTGTGCCAAAAAACCATGTGCGTCGCGCGCCTTTCCACCTGTTTTTAGGGCACTTCCCGGCATCCAAATTGAGCTCAGGTTGGCTTGTTGGAAATCTCTGGATGTCTAATTTCTAACCCAAGTGTAATTTTCCAATTTGGTGTCCATTTGACCCTCCAAGTGCATTCTCCCAGAAGTACTTCCTGCTGGTGCAAAAAGTGGCAGAAAGGTGATTTTCATGATGTTTTTGAGCCTTTTGGTCACCCAGAACTTGATGAAATGCTTTGGCAATGGCTGAGCATGTATAACTCATCATGACAAATCCAAAACTACAAGCCATTTGTGATTTGGACCTCCCCATCTTATGGGTCGCGCGCTACGCGCTACACGTAGAGCCAAAAAACCTGTTTTGCAAGCCAAAAATTTCAAAATGAAAAAATTTTCTCCGAATTCGCTCAAATTCAGAGTGAAGAACCTCTATCATGTGTTGTGCCACGCCAATGAAGTCTTGGCCAAAATTTGGAGTGGATCGGGCTTTTTCCGTCACTTTAGCGCTTTTCTCAAACGCCTCTTTAGGATCTTCATTTTCGCTTTGCAAACATGCATGCGAGCCTAATAGTGAGTTTTTATATGACGAAGCATGTCTTTGTCTCTGTTTTCCTTCACAAACAACTTCTCCAAATGAGTGTTTACCCGGATGAGCATTGATTCTCGATCAATAGGTGTCAAATCACCGGGTCTCCTTCGGGCCAATTCTTGGTCTTCTCGGATCTTACGCAGCTCATAAAGTGTATGCTCATCTTCCAGCTGTTTGTTGCGCTGCTCCAAGTAGTTGATCACCCACTTAGCCATCTGCAATTTATTTTGCAGCGACTCATTCTCATCCCTTTGCTCTCGGATGATCTCCTTTAGCTCCAAGTTAGGAGAGCTAGCATCAACATCAATGATACCCATGTCCTGACCTCCTGAAGGACCCTCATCAAACATGGGTCTCTTGCCCCTATCCTGAATCTGTACCTGTGCTGAAGACGGAGGTGAGACCCCTTCCACATGATGTGGAGATAATACTCACTGTGTTGATGATGTCAACGAGACCCCTTCCACCCCAGGTGGAGATAGTACTCGCCGTGCAGATGCAAATAAGGCCCGTTGGCGTCGCTGATATGTCACATATGCTAGAGCATCGACATGCTCAGTCTCAGGAATGTCAAACTGTTGTGAAGGCCCTCCCTCATCATGAACTATCTATGGAGGAGGCTGTAGCACGGAAAAGTAATCACGGGAGATGAAATCCTCCCAAGTAATACCCTGCTTGCCAACTGATGCATCACTATGATTTTGATCAATGCATAGTGATATATGCTCCTATGTTGATGTGCTGGGCTCTTCCTTTGTACTAAAGGCATCATTCTTTCTATGTTGTGACACATGAAAAACGGAATGTTCATCATACGTACCCTTGTGAAATGCATCAACAAATGAACATGGTACACATAGAGACGCGAGAATCTGCCCTCACAACTGAAATACCGAATGATGAGTTTCATCAACGATGCAAAATCATCTTTCAGGAATCTGAAAGGAAAAGCCGCTCAAGTGTCTCATATTCCTGAGCTTGATATATGGCTCATAGTAAAATCTGTCTAGCATCTGGAATTTGCTCCATTCCTCCCCTACATTTGGTATCCCGGTGGCCTGAGCAATAGTTTTGGGTGACAAGGTGAACTTCACTCCAGCAAGGTTTACATGACCATCCTGTAAATTTAGAAAAAATAAATGGACTAGTTCCTGGTGATGCTGAGTTTGAAATATCATCGCGCAATATTGGAAACATGATTGGCGCCGAAAACAATCCATTGGAAGTGGGCAAGCTTGCAATTGAGCCAAAGAAGTAGGCTCTTCCTTAACATGTTGTCCACTTTTGCCACCTTTGTGATACCTCCAGGGCACATTTGGCACATTTACCTCTGGTGTAGAATCACTATCATACTCCTGCTCATATACTGACTCGGTCTCTGACATGTTCTTTAGAAACAAGATAGTTGGAATATATATATGCTGATATACAACTGTGTGCAAAATTGACTGTAGACTGTTTCTTTTGCTCTAAAATGCTGTGACCAAGGGGACACAAATATACAAGGGAATTATTAGGAAAGGGAAAACATTAGGGAAATTGGGAACATGGAAATAAAACAAGGAATTTAGAGAAGGGAAGGGACATGGAAATCTTGGATTTTTAGGGTTTTGGGATGAGGTAGGGATCATGTGTTTGTAATAGAAGTGAGGAATTAGGATTTGAGGGAGGATGGTGTAGGGTTTATGAGGGAATTATTGGGGAAAATAATGGTGAATATAGGGGATGGGAAACAAAAGGAAGTAGGAAAAACGATAACCTTGGTAACATTTATTTTTTAAAACCCTTCAGCAATTTTTGCATTCGAATTCTTACAGCAATTTAATGGACAAAGGAGGGTTTTTCCACTTGATTTTCTAGGGCAAACATATCATAATCCTTTACATAAACCGTTCAAAACCAAGAATAAGCCATGGATGTAAGCCTACCTATGAATTTTTGCTTGAGAGGAGGCGTTTTAGGTTTCTCCGGACCAAGTTCGGGCTTAAACCCCAGTGAGTCGCGCGCCTCCGATGCACCACACGCGTGAAAATTCTCACTGTGCTTGGTTTCCTGATGCACCGCGCCCCTGACGCATCGCGTGCCCAACCTGATGCACCGCGCGCCCTGGAAATGCTCCAATTTGCATACAAACTCACAAGATTGCTTTGGAATGATGCTCTTCACTCTTGGAATGTGGAATGGGTTACAAATGATGTGAAATATCTTCATATAGACTCCCTTTTGATTTTTGCTTGATCCATAACCCATTTTCTTATGTTTTGTCATTGACACTTTTTTGGAATTAATAGACTCTGACCTTTTTGGTTTCCTTCTTAACTTTAGTTGAAATAATGATTTTATTTGATAATTTTTTGTAGGGATAGCTATGATATGCTCTGGCAAAGGAGACCAAGGCTGCGCTTGGACGTTTCAAGGATTGAAGTTTTTGAAATTTTTCTACAAAAATGAGATGACGACTTATCTTCAAAATAGAGTTTTGAAGAGAAGTCATACTTTATCTGTACAATGATGAAAAATATTGAAGTGACTATCTATCAAAGACATCCCTCTGGCCTGTTGGTCTTCTAAGACTTTTCAAAACAAAATTGACTCAACCCTAGACCTAAGACCTAAAAACTTAAAACATGATTGTAAATGACCTTTGAAGCTTTATGACTAGACCTGAACCAACAGTGGCATACACGGGGGGAATGAGTGACACAAACCATTCCGTTAGAGTTATGGCATGCCTAACGAAATGCAACTGATCAAAATTGATGGGACACCTAAACAAGAAATGCATAAAGGGATTTGATCGCTGACGGAGGGATAACTAGACCGACTCTAACAGGAGTTCTCCCCAGTTGAGAGGGAGTGTTAAAATTGGCAAGTAGGGCCAAACTCCATGTGGGTCAACTTATTTGTGGAAACTGATATTTTTATTAGATCCCTCTCCTCAAGAGGTGTAGGATTGATCTAAAGATCATCCGTTTCCGATAAGTATTTATGGAGATATGAATTTATTTTGATTATAGAATTATTATCAAGCCGACCAACAACTTGTGTAAGGTCAAAAGCCCAATAGTCATGCCTATTCATCATCTACATTTTAGTATAAATTGGTAAGGACTTGAAGTCGTTTGGACACACATTCTTGAGTTGATCTCCTCTCCACATCTTGCGTTTTTGGAGAAGAAGAGACACAGAAGGAATACGTTGGCCTAGTTAGATGATGCCCTAGCCTACACGCTATTCAAGAATCCCTAACACATCTAAATGCAGTTCTATAATGGAGTCTTCCAGCCACAGTAAAGTAAGACATTCCTATGATGATCATGGAAACCTATACACAGTTCATGATGAGGGTTCTGTTAGAGCCTAAATCTACCTCAGGCTGAGAAAAGTAGGATCTAGGACAACATGAAACCACGCTTAACCTGGTAGCTAGCCCCACCAGGGTGGGAAAGGGCTCTCTCCTGTCAATCTCTACAAAGTATGATCAATAAGGACTTGAGATGACTGATATGGTGACTGATCTTAGGCTAGGTATGTATACAAAAGAGTTTGATTGAATTTAATGAAGTTTTTGTTGGCCCAGAGGGAAAGGCAAATTTTGGGTGCAAGGAACGAGGCTCAATTTTGCAGAGATCTCAATGGGGCAAGGTAGGAAACTGACTTGGCACTTAAAATTGAATGATATGGAGATATTAGACAAGTGAGGAGTTGAATAGGGCAAGAAAACCCATGGATCCTCTTCAAACAGCTAAAAACATCAAAAACTAAAACAAACCCTAGGTAGAGCACTACAATTTCAATGGGTTCTACCTTTACCCTTGTTTGATTTAGTTAAGAAGAAACAAGATAGATAATGGCATACATAACACATAAGTATATTCACAATTACAGAAGAAAGCACTATACCAAAACAAAATGCCACATGAATCCCAAAGAGTGTTGCAAACCCCGGCCTCTATTCCTTAGCCAAAACTGCTGATATGAGTATACAATGAAGCTCCAGCCTTTCTTAAAAGTCCAATCATGCTAATGAATGAAAAATCACAAGATATAGACAAAACATAACTCATCCTAGCCTCTAGGGGTCGAGCTCACAAGTTTAGGATATTTTCCAACTAATTCTAAACTGAGAACTAGAAATTAGGTAGTGGAACAACTTGCCTCTAGAAACTAGGGAACTGATTCATTCAGTTTCAAACAACTTTTTGATAGATGAATCTACCTCCATGAGTGAAAAATTGACATAATTACATCAATATCCATCCATTTACATTAAATTACATCATAATTTTGACATTAATAAGGAGAAAAGTCAAATTGTCAAGAAGCTAGGCGAAAAACAGAGTATTCTTGGTCAAACTGAGCAAAATTTACCCAATGCGCTGTGTTGATTTCCCTATGTATAACACCTTTTTGCAGCCACTTTTGGATGCCTTACTCATGTCTCAATTTGCTCCAAGTGTACTTGTTGGAAAGGTCTGCCTATCTGATTTCCAACCCAAGTGGAATTTTTAAATTTGGCCTCCATTTGCCCCTCCAAAACTGAATTCTCCCAACACTGCTTCCTGTGTGTCAAAATAGGGGCAGTAAGGTCATTTTTTGAGTGTTTTTGACCTTTTTGAGGGCTCAAAACCGGTCAAAATTTCTTGGCCATTGGTAGGCAAGCATATTTTTTCATGCCAAATCTAAAAATGCTGAGTTTTTTTCATTTGGAGGCTCCCATCAAAAGCGAGCGCCAGGTGGCGCGGTGCATAAGGCAGAAAATTCTGTGTTTTAGCCCAAAATTTTCAAAAATGCAAAAAGTGTCCCAAATTTTTTGAAATTTGGGCTGAGTCTTCTCCATCAAGAGTTATGTTGGGCCAAGGAAGCCTCAGCCAATATCTGAATTCTATCATGCTCCTTTCACCTCCTCGATGCCCTCTTTAACTTTGCCTTCAAGCTCTTGATTCTTGCCTTGCAGACTTTGTTTCTCACCATGTAATGATAAGCCATATTCCTCAACAATGTCTTCTCCTTATTGGCCTTCTCCAACAACCTTTCTAAGTGGATATTAACTCTTTCAAGCCATGATTCTCGATCGGCATTGATTTCTTGCTCCAGTGATGTGAGTTCCACCTTCCTCCTTTTTGTAGCTTGGCGATTCTCTCATATGTTTTGCAACTCCATAATCACTTGTTGATCCTCAAGCTGCTTGTTTCTTTGCTCTAAGTACTTTATTATCCACTTAGCCCTTTCCAAGTTGAGGTACAAAGCATTGATGTATGCATGTTGCTCCTGGATGAACTCTTTGAGTTTTGAGCTTTATGGGCTCAAATCAGTATCATTGTCCTCAATGAGAATGAAATAAGTCTCCTACTCACCTGAAGGCCCCTCATCATGTAATGGCCTCTTACCCTTGTCCTGAACCTGTTGTGTTGATGAAGGAAGTGAGACCCCTTCCACCCCAGGTGGAGATAATACTCACTTTGCTGCTGCAAACAACCATCTAGTGCCCTTTTGATAGGTGATAAACACCGACATACTAGTGTATGTGTCTCATGACCCTCCTGCTGATATGAAGGTCCACCTGTCTCATGCAAAGCCTCTGGAGGTCCTTCAGGAGCTGTGAAGAACTCATGAGAAATGAACTCCTCCCATGTGATGCCCTGCAAACCGAGCTGATGTATGACCATAATTTTAATGAGAGAAAAATGATATATATTGTTGAACTGCTGCTAAGGAGTCTTGTGTTGTACTAGGGTGGTCATCTTCTCAATATTTTGGCACATGAAGTAGGGAAGATTCATCATTCTCACCCTCGTAAAGTGCATCAGCAACCTGATATGATAGGCATATAGGCGAGAAAACTGGCCCTCATAGCTGAAATATTTCATTATCAGTTTCATTAAAGGAGCATATGAATCTTTGAGGTACCGAAAGGGAAAAACTCTAATGAGTTGTCTCAAATAATAGGGCTTGTGTATGGTTCATAATATTCCATGTCAATTTGTTGCCTTTTGTTCCATTGCTCTCAATTGTTAGGAATGTCGGTTGCTAGAGAAATAGATTCTGGTGTTAAAGTGAATGTTACACTAGCTAAAGTAGTTCGGCCATTATGTAGATGAAGCACAAATAACTAGGCCAACTCATGATGATACTGGACTCTAGCAACCATCTCACAGAACTCATAGCAGGATTGATGTTGGAAGCAAGTGATAGCGAGAGGGCAGGCCTATAGCTCAGCAAGGGAAGTAGGTTCCTCCTGTATATGTTTTCCACCTTTATGAGGTCTCCTGGGTTCATGTACCTCTACAGGAGAGTCACTGTTTGTCTCTTCATCACGGTCATATGAAGGTTCAGACTCCATGTTTGCTAGTCAGTAAGTTTTCTTGATGAGTAGTAGGAATTTATGGTGTTTTCAATTTTCTGCCACCAAAGGTAAAAATATATGGGGGACTGTGGAGGGAGATATTATGAGGGATTTTGGGACTGTTAGGACAGGGTTTTGTTTGGGAAATAGGGGATTAGGGAGTGATATGTAAGCTTTAGGGACAACAATTAGGGTTTAGGGATTTGTAGTTAGGATTTGGGAAAATGGGGATTGGGGATAGGAATGACTGAATATGGGAGTTGGGGAATGGGTGGATAAGGTGAGAAAATAAATGGAGTGAAAAGTGAGGGAGTGGTAGAATGAACTTGGCAGCCAAAATAACCAATGCAAACCCTAAGCAATAGTTTCTTGAAAAATGGCAAGGAAGTAGGGTTTGATTTTTATTTTACATAACCACCATAAATTGTGTGATAAACTCCTTCACCAGCAAGGAAGAGGGCATAACTTTTGGAAATAATACTGAGAGGGGGGGTGAATCAGTATTATCACATCAATAAAACTTTTTCATTTCCATATTCAGATTCATATATGCTACTTCCACAACTTCTTATGATTTAGTTAGTTGATCCTTAATGAGTGCATTAGAACATTATCAAGCATATTAACAGTAAACAGGTGCAGTAAAATAGAACAGATCATCACACATAAG